>UNPT01000206.1:0-85537 GCA_900536445.1 Hymenoscyphus occultus | reverse complement strand
ACTAAGTAAACGCCGGAGGGCTAAAAAGACTCGGGTCCGTCAAGGGGGGGCACTTACTGTAGAGGATGCGCAGGACGTATTAGCTCAGAAGGAAGTAGAGGAACAGGCTCGACGCGACAAGCGCTCTAAGGGGGGTAGGCAAAAGGAGGGGCAGCCGTCTAGGCGACGATGTAGTACCTACGGGAAGTCTGGTCATAATACACGAACTTGTCAAGAGGTTGTAGATACTTCTAGTTCATCAGATTTAGATTCAGATTAATTAATATAATATGTTGTGATTATTTAATTTTACCCTTTAGGTAGCAGGGTAGGGAAAAGTGCGTCGCTCGGTGATATGCGTCGCTCGGTGGTAAACCACGTTATAATTTAATTAAACCGAATAATAAAACCAACCACCTCTCAATTTGTTCCAAGGCTTCGTTGTTTTACATACCAAGAAAACCTAGTTTCATTTCATAAATAATATGAAAAAACCATGACGTATTCAATATTAATAGCCATGATATTACGTATGTATGAAAAGAACCTACCTAGTAAGATGTTCTTAGATTCCGCGAATATAATACTACGTATTTTCAGCGATACATTGTATTGGTTTCACTAACGAATTGTAGCGATACGGTATAACATATTTTGGTTATATTTCGTATGGGGTTCTAAAAGAGTGTGTGGTGTTGCAGGTGTAGCTAAATATATGTGTGTGTCGTACGGTCTTAGACAATATTACATGACCGGCCTCTCTTCCACCCAGGACCTGAATGTACTGACAGGTTGAGCTTCGACAAAAGGTTCTTGACTTTTTTTCCTTCTTTTCCTCGATGCTCTACCTTTACAGTCAACCGTGTCAGTTACTTATCATGTAATATTATAGACCTCTCCACACCTCTAATTCTTGTATTGACATAAGCAGCGCTCGGCAAATTGAACCCATTCCATGGAATTCCAATGATTCCATTCACCAGACCTTCTTAAAAATGGAATGAAATATCCCAGATGTGGTGTAATGGAATGGAATGGAATGGAATTCCACTTGCCGAGCGCTGTACATAAGAAGGGGAATCATCAGCATCCCCTAAAGTAATATTCCTCAAGAAAAGCAATCTGTGTTCTACTCACCCACTCACCCTGTCTACATCCCTCAACAACAAAAGTTTCCATCACAACCAAATGACCTAGTAAAACCCACCAGCATTATATCATCACCCACACAACCACAGCCCAACAAACCCAACATCCACATATCTACCCCCAACTACAAGCCACCTCTCCCAAAACCCCAAATGCCAACCCCTCCACAAAAAACCATCACATAAATTCAAGAACCAGCCTTGAGAATATCATCATATCAAGAGGAAAAGGAGACAAATTAAACGTCAACAATCTAGCTACTCCTATGCTTGATTCCTTACCTGCGAGAATTAATATTTATATAGAATCACAGATTCAAGAGAGAGATAGGGAAGCCAAGAATAACTCCCCTGGTAGCTTTTCCCTCTAATAAATCTTCGGACTTCTTATTCAGTCGATCCTACAAACCCGTTATAGAGCTCCAAGGGCTACCTCATAAAACCACACCAACTAAACCCCACCTTGTTCCACAAAGCATGAGACAATACCACACCCATTTGATCATTTTCAATCATCCCGTTTGCCGGACAGATATTCTACATAATCGGATTTACATTGCCACCATTCCTCTTTGAAAGTACAAACAGGCATAAAAGGACAAGTGCCTGAAGTTCACAATTACAAGATTTCCTGAAAACTCTGGTAACGGCTATATTTTCGCTGTGATGATTTCTAGTCTACACCTATCCGGAATACAAATCAAACTCCGGCCAAGCCACACCATCGCTAAAGTATCAGATCATTCAATCACAAAAGCCTATCTCGTCGGGGTCAAGTTATCTGGAGGAGCCGAACGGAGATTGGGGATAGCATCAGTAAGAACCGCTGCGTCCGGAATCTGATTACCACCAGCGCCAGAATCTCGAGGCACCACATGTCTTTTTATACTCATCCTTTGACAAAATTCTGTGACTTTTCCGCGAACTCTTGACACCTTTTCGCGAAGTGTAGAGAGCCACTCTTTCATTGACCCGGAAAGACCACAGGAGCAGCAGCTGTCACCACGATGGTCATTAGGTGGGACAGATTGAGGTGGGGTTGGGATGCCGTGGTTTGCAGGACGGTTGCTGTTATTAGGAAAAGAACCTGGTACAGCCATATTTTTCTGAGAATCGTTGTCCTGGCTTTGATCGCTACCTTTCATAGTGTCCGCGTTTGAAAGACGATATTCTTGCAACGGAATGGGAGCGCCTGGTTGTGAGACCGGTGCTGGCTCACTGATTCGATGGGTGTTATCGGCTTGACCTTGAAGTTGGCCTATGGTCGTGGCTGGAGTCGTACACCTTACGCAACGTCGTGAACAATGAATGTTATATATTTCTCGCATCTTTGGCTCCGTTTTTTCATTGTCCATCTCAAGATATGCTACGGTAACTTCATCGCCTTTTTTTATTTTTCGAATCGCTCGCAGAATCACGCTTTGATCATCAAGGAGAGTCATTTGCGCGTTAGGATGGCAACAATGTCTCACGTTACTGATCTTGTGATAATATCGGCGAATCATATGGCCATTTGGGTGTCGAGTGAAGTGATTTGTTTCTGTCATCACGCGGAATCCACCTGTTGGTGGATGAAGCGCCTCAAGATACCTCTTGGCTTCCGGTGGAGCATTTTGGAATGTGTATTGAGCATCAGCCAAGCGCATATCTCTCTGTCCGAAGATGTTCGACTCCTCGAGTATGACAAGGCATCGCTCGTGAAGAATCACTTCATCTTGGGGGATTGTGGTTGTTGCAAACATTTGGTAGGAGGGGTCGATTTCGTACTTCTCGTCTAAAAAATAAAAGTCAACTGCGTGGATCAAACAAACAGTGAATGCAAACCTACTATCAGTGAAGGGGGTGAGAAGACCAGGTTCTGCCTGTGCTGGCTGGACGGAATTATTTTCTCTTGTGCCGTCTACCCCAAAGAAATTTGGGATGTTATTGCGGTCGTTCTGCAGTCTGATGTAGAGCACAGGAGGTTCTGCCGAGCTATCAGCATTCAGAGATGCCATCAAGGAGCCAAAAGAGGACTGAAACAAACCGCCTTGAACGTGCTTCCAAATGGAATAGTTTGCCTTGGTGTCGCTTTTGATAGGGATGCTCTTGCTAGCTGTCAGCATTTGGTATCACCAGAGAGCTTTTTGAACTGACAGCTGGAGCCTTGCCCTTTTCTGGAGCAACGCCAAGACCAGAGCCTTTTACCTGGCCAGACGAACCTCCGTTGTTGACCTGGTTTGCGATGAAAGCATCTCTTCCTGGACGAATTGGGGTTGAGACATCGGCTAGACATGTCAGCTTGAAAGTTGCCCAACACCACCCGCTGAAAGGCATTACCGGCGGGCAGCGGGTAAGGGGAATCTGCCCCGGGAGAGTTTGGGCCTTTTCGATGATCTGGTGTTGCAGTAAATGTTGTTCTGGAGTTTGAGCCTGCAACGACGAGGTTATAATCAGAAGTTCTTGGTGCGCTTAACATCAAAATGGGGCTAGATATGTGCCAGATAGGGGTGAGGAAGGGTGACGGGAGATTACGGTACCGGCAATGTTCTCCTGGTTCTGATTTGGAAAGCCTCTGAGGTCTGCAAGGGGAAGCAAGCCCGTTGGCAATAACGGATCATCGATTGGAACTGACTCAGTGCTCAATTGTGCATCAACAACCCTGGATTGGGTAGCAGCACTGCGATCCTGCTTCTGGAGAGCGTATTGTATAACTTCCTCTGGGTTGGAGGCTTCGCTGACTTGATTGATGTTGCGAGGCATTTTATGAACGGAAATTGGCTATGAATGCGAGCGAAGGTGTGGTTGTCGATAATGAGTCTATTGTTGACAGTAACAGTGAGCGTTTCCAATTGAGTGTGGATGTCGATACTGAGTGGAAGAGAGTGAAGCGATGGGGGGGGGGAAAATGTTGTATGGGATGTTGGAGAAGAGAAAGGAAGAGCAGAGAGAAGAGAGGAAGGTCAAATTCGGGATCGCATCGTAGGCTTTGCTTTGTAATTCGAAGGGAAGGAACAATCGAACGACCATCTCAACAGAAGAAGGGACAAGCTCAGAGCAGTCAGTCTGGAGCCTCTCAAATGGAACCTCTCTGGTGTGCAGAAAACTCACCCTGGATAAAGATAATTGAAATGCGTAGGAGGATTGGAAACCGAAACCTCAATTTATGACTTTCTGTTACCAAGAACAAAGGTGATTGTCACCTCACTACTTCAATGTGGTTGTTGGACGCGTGCCAACACAGGAAGTCATAACAAACAATAGCTATGCGAAGACATCTGGTTACATAATATACTCTGTGCCAAATGTTTAGAATCGACAATTAGAGTATCCTAGAGCATTGGAATAATCAGAGTACAAGCCATAAGAACTTGCAACAACATCTGCTCTTACAATCGGGAATGTTTTGGGAAAGACTCAAGCCATTGCCGCTTGTCGAAATAGTTGGGCAATGAATAATGTGAAGCATGACCAAAACGCTTGAAGCACCCAGATACCTAAAACAGGCCTTTTGGATTTAGCGTGACAAACCATGCATCGAGGAAATGGCCCAAGATAAAAAATCACTCATAACAGTCAAAGAAATATATACAGCTTGAGCTCTCGAGGCTCAAAGAACAACAGGTTCTAACCTCGTACACTTTGTCTAGACAGTCCTCACAATCGTTGCTACACCGGCTCGATATGCCGCTCGTAGACATTTCGTCTAAGCCGGCACGCAATACAGCTCTACCAATTTACGAAGGTGTCTTGGCCCGTAGCACGAGATGGGAACTTTGAGAAAATTGGTATGTACGGGTATTGTGTGTTCTTCGGTATCATTGTTTTTCCGCCATTGCCTTTGCCCTCCTTGATGCCTCATCCGCATTGATCTTTGTATAATGTGCAACCACGGCATCCATATTTCGAGGCCCCTGTCCAGCAACGACATTCCAAGGAGAACCAGTGTTGAATACCCTAAAATTGGTCAGCATGGAGCGTCAAAGCTAGGCTCGAGCAAACCTACTCTGGAAACCTCAGATCCACATGGGTCGTTCCCTTCTGACCGTGCAGCAAGTTTCGGTTAAAAGCAGCTTGTTCTATGGCAGCTGTGTGTAATGTGTTTCGTGCCTTCCATTTCTCCTGGTAGTATGAATATCCATCTATGAACTTTGAGAAGCCTGCCATGTTTCCATCTTTGTCGGGTCTAGACGCAGCATATACCCCCAGGGAGAGCGGGATCGTAGCAAGCACGAGGAAAAAGCCAGTCTGCGAAACGGTCAATTGCGATTCAGAAGAGAGAAGGGATACCACTAACTCCTAGAGATTCCGGCTGAGGCTCTGCGTGATGGTGTCCATGGTCTCCGTGTCCATGATCGCTATGCTCCGCGTGGTGGTCGTCTTTCGCTGGTGGTGAGGAGTATTGGCGTCTAGCTTGGACAGCAGCGGAGGGGAGGCGCCCTGAGGCCTGGAATGCCTTCTGCCGGAGTGCAAGCATGATGGTGTTGTTCAATTGACTGTATCAAGCATCAACTGCGGTCGACATGAGGTTGAGCTTCCCGCCAGCCAGATTGATTGCGTTAGTCAGCACAGCCTCCGCCTCTGTTTCCCCCTGCCCGCAGACAGGCCCGGCCAGAGCAAACCGCATCAGTTCAATCCTGACTAAGCTCTCAGAAATTCATCGCAACCTGGAAAGCTGCCACTTGTCCTCAGGATGGCTCAACTCCACCAACAACCTCAGCCACTGCAGCCAGAGTATCTGGAGGACGATATCTACGAGGACCAGACCGACGACGAATCCTTAGCTTCCTTAGAGACCGACGACGGCCAAGATCATCCCCCAGAGAAGATTCTCGCGCAAAGCATAGGCAAGAACGGCTTCATCTGGTACCTCGTGAAGTGGCAGGACTGTCCAGTGATCAGATCCTCGTGGGAAGGCATTGATCTGTTCTCCAGCTGTCCCGGAATTCTAGACGCGTGGAAAGTGGAGCAGAAGAGACAGGCAGACGGCTTATCCAAACCGCTGGATCTCGCTGCTTTCCAACGCGCGGTTTGTGATGCTGAAGTGGCCCATTATCAAAGACGGGTCCTTCGCAGATTAAGACGGAAGTTCAACCGTGTCCTTTCTATCGTTGCCACTTGAGATCTGGTCTTCACGGGCTTTTGCTTTTTATTCTTATAAAAAGCTACATCTACAGCTACAGCATTTGTGTCATCAAAAGATACCCCAACTATTTCCCACATCAGGCGCCATGATTTTCAGCCCGTCTCGCTGTCTGCTTTGCGCGGCTTGTCTAGTCCTCCCAATCCTCGCCCAAAATGCCCCTTCCACACCTTCCGAGTCTCCCCCTGCATCAAACGAAGTCATTTGTCCTGCGGAAACGCCTGGCGAATGTTATCCTCGCACCTTCGTGCCTACCGAAAATTTTCAAGTCATAAGAGAGGGGCAAGATATCCCACCCGGTCTCCATGTACGAATGGACATCAATACTGGGCTGAAAGAGGCACGTCTCAATATACCGATCGAGGGAGAAACAACCGCAGAAGAACTGTTAGAAGGGTTACCGGTCGAGCAGTCGATGGTGGTAGTGGAGCAACCTGAGGAGGACCCCATTTCAGAGCCAGAAAGAATAGCGCTCAGAGATCAAGTTCCTATGAACCCTCCAGCTTTCGATTCCGCAGGTAAAATAATGCCTCCAATGGAAAACCCCGAGTCACCAAACGAAATGGGTACTTTTCAAACTGCCCTCCTCACAATTAAGATGGAAGCAAGAGCATTTGATAAAGCTCTCGACGATTTGATGGAGTTGTCGCATGATATTTACTACGGTGTTGAAATAGCCAAGGACGGCCCAGTTCTTGAGAAACTCTTGTGCCTAGCCCTAGGGGCGGGGACTGAGAGAATGAAGTCGGGCGAGAACGGCCGTGATCATAAAGCGGCTGCGATTATTGGCTCGGCAATTCAAAACAACCCCACGGCTCTAAGGGAAATCAAGGGTTTCCAGAATATGGTCATGTATCCTACTTGTGGGGAATCGAAACAAAGCGATTTCGTCAGCATTTTACGCACCAGACTTGGTGGAGAAACAAATCCCGCTCTGCTGAAAACCAAAGTAGGCGCCATCAGTGGTTTGCTCAAAGAACCATCTTTCCGAGATGAATTTATTGAAAAGGGAGGCATGGAGTTAGTGTTGGCCATGTGGCTCAAAGAAGGACCTCATTTTGACGTTGTTAAGAAGAAGGTTGCGCAATTAATAATGGACAACTTTCTCGATGAGGGAATGGGAGCCTCGCTTGGGAAATGGCCAAGGACGGCCAGAAGGTCAGTTGAGAGCTGCAAAGCGAAAGATACGATGTTGGCAGATGGTTGTTGGGAGCACCATATTCAACAACATACCAAGTATTCACCCGATGATACTTGGGCAAATGAGTTTTTTCTTGCATTGAGAAAAGAGCGAGCGAAGATACCCGTGCCTAATACGAATAGGGAGTTGTAGGTAGTTCTGTATAATACTGTGTACTTTTTTGGAAGTTTACCATCTCACGATGGGATAATATAGATGATTCATTTCGGGTCTATTGCTAAACAATACAATGTCTAGTTTGCTAAAGTCTCAGCAAGTGCTGAGAGTTCTATGAGAATATGTGGCGCTAAATTTGATCTGCTTTCTATCCTGCCCCTTCCTTTCGTTCCTCCCTTGGTCTTGTCTATGGATCATACATTATATTGCGCTCCATGCAAAAAACGCGTACCCAAATCTTCCTCTTCATTAAATTGACTAATTTGTCCAACAAGCCACATGGGGTTTAGCTTTTCGACTGCCCAGCTTGTGATTTCAGAGCAAGTGCTCGAGGTTTAGATCAAAGTCCTTTGAATTTCCAGACAACTGGTCTGGGACCAGAGTATGCTCTCCATGCCTTCTTTTCGTCCGCTTCCTTATTTCTGGGACGATCCTTTGCATCCTAGTGGGATCTGACGGGGAGTTGGTGTCGCTGGATTCACGATGGTTCATAGCGTGGAAAATTCGAGTCGTTGAGTTGAGTAGTGGTACCTAGTCAACTCAACTCGAGTGGTGAAAATCACTAATCAACTCAACTCGCCAAGTACCAGTACTCGATTAAGTCATGAGTTATTTGAGTAGTACGGGCCGGCCCGGCCCGAGTCCTTGTAACGCGCCCGGGCTCGCCGGCCGAACGCGGACTTAGCCGAGTGCCCTTGTATTAGGAATAAGCGATAGTATCACGAGTGCTGTAGAGTCGGTCACGTTTTACACTCGAGTATTACTCGAATAGTCAAATCCACTACTCAACTCAACTCATCGGAATCACGTAATCATACTCGTTCGAGTTGAGTTGAGTAGTTGAGTAGTTTTGTGTCAGAGCTGACGATGGCGAGGGGATGAGGGGCCGCAAACTTGACTCTCTTGCCTTTAGCGAAGTGCGGCTCTCGACGGCAGTCGGATTGGTTAATGACTGTTTGACGCCACCATCTTCAAGGCCACAAGCAAGCAGCATACTCGGGATACCCCCTCGGGAGCCCATAAATCTGACTATACTCATCATTTAACATCTGAGGCCCCTGCAAATGCTTCTTTTCATGCGCATATATATGTCTCTTCAACGCAATATTCCACGCAAAACTCGAGTGGCCTATCCCCGCGAAATCCGAGGACTTCAACATAACCAGGAAATCTACGAGGGCTTGTTGATCCCATACCAATGTCTCCAACACTTCCAAATCCCGGCTCTGCAGAAGGTCGGCTTTGGTTGTGACGGTGAGGTCCAGCGCTTGTGCTTCCTCTGCGAATCTTGAGACTTCGGTTAGGTTCCCGGAGGCGACGTAAATTAGTTTCGTCGCGTTGGTTTGGGAGGCTTGTTTGAGATACGCCTTTGCTTGCGTTTCGTAGCGTGAGTATATCCAATCCACTGCTGGCCACGCTTCTACAGCATCCCTCTCTGTCCTCAGATGCGCGCCAAAAAATGCGTTCTTGTAGATAGGCGCTGAGAGGTCGTCAATGGGAAGGGAATATTGCGAGACCATGTTCTTTAAGACTGTCGTAGCGAGAACCCGAACGTCAGAGCGGAATTTCAGAATGTGTCCAAAGGTGAGTGCGAAGCCTTCCCCATCGCTGTAAATGGGGTATTGGAGGTATGAACGGTCCAGATCAACGATATACGGTTCTTCGGTGTCAGGGACAGAGTATTTCTGAAGCCATGTGTAAAACTTTCCTCGCCATTCTTCTGGGTTCATCAGGCCCGTTTTTGGGACGTAAGCTACCAAGCTTTCAGGAAGTAATGGGATACTTCCATTCGTCTTTTGTTGATAATGCGGTATGGATTCCACACTCTCATATATTTTGAAACTCGGACACGAAATCCTCAACGAATCAACGAAATGTCGCGAATCAAACATATAATCCATTCCCGTGCGTGAGCCCGTCCGGATCTCGGATATATTCTCATTATTCCGATATATAATCTTTGGGAGCACCAAAGCACCGCCCGCTGAAATGGAGTAGCGAACACAATTCAGTATCGAATTGCGGATGTTTCCTATGCCGCCAACGGAGTTCTCGCACGTGAACACAATGCTGGAGTTCCAGGTTGTATCGAAGCAGACGCTTTTTATGGCTTCTGAGTCGACCGGTGCGAAGTCGAAGATATCTGTGGAGGGAGAGGTGGAATCCGGGTATGAATTAGAGTGTATGCTCCATGCTTCACGTGCCGGGAAGATGTACGGCCTGTCGAAGGAGGCCCATAGCCAGATGGCTGCCGCGATTGTGACTACAAGGAAGGCGTACCTGCGGTTTAGCACTGAGGGAAAACCGATGGTCATTATGGAGCATGGAGTTTTTGCAACTTGTGAGAACTTGGGGAGAGGGGGATAGATATCTTGGGATTTGTGGGTAAAGCTACGTTTTGTGTCTCCGTCACTCGTTATCAAGTCTTGGATAGCCAAAAACGACCTGATAGTGGGTACTTTTAAGATTCTAGCTTGGCAAAACCAAGGGCTTCTAAGCTAAAAAGGGGGATCTGACCAATCAGAAGGCGTGGATGAACGTAAAAGAGAAGAAATAGAGAAAATAATAAGGTGGGAGTATGGATTCACTCCACCTTCGTAGCACTTTCCACTCACGTCCACTTTGTGGTAGTCAAAGAGCGTAATTCGAATAAGACTACGAAGTAAAAAGAAACCGAGTAGTCCTGAGCAAAATATCCACTTGTCCTATCTTTCACTTGAAAGAATACTGCAGATCTACCTTACTGTCCCAGTATTAAGGTTTACTGGGCACTTGGCTATATACGTGGACAGCCAAATATGCCCCATATAATATGCCAAACGACGATCTTATCAATTTGAGGCACAGCGTTCCGTCGGAAAACAGGCTCTAACTAGACGTAGATCATTAGTGGAGTCCCACTACAGGGCGAAATCTGGGTCGCTTCTTCGAAGTCAAGTAGTTGAGCATTGGGAAATACCGTACAGCACCAATGGTACTGTATACATATGGGTTTGATGGCTATAGAAATTCCAGGATCTCTAGCCGTTAGAGGCTATGATCAAGGCTGAGCTTTGGAACCAGTATTAAGTCAACCTTACGCCTTTGGTTGGCTATCACTTGGTTGGCTATCACTTGGTTGGCTATCACTTGGTTGGCTATCACTTGGTTGGCTATCAATTGATTTGGTTCATGTTGAAACCGACGTAGCAGAAGGTCGGGTTTCTCTTGGTTTGGTCCCTAAATCTGGCCTTCTCGCTTCTGGTGATCCATTCATGGTAATTCCAGAAGAACAAAATCAGTAGAGGTTAGGGCATGGACCGAAGAACATAGGCAGTGATGAGGTGCCTTATGATGCAGAACTCAGAGCCAATGAGTTAGCGAGTCTTGAGTCGCCTACACGCCCAGTAGAGATGGGGACTGGTTTGTTCGAAAGGCTAAAGGCATGTATTCAGATACTGTAGAGCATTTATTGAAGGACGGTTTAATCCATGGTGCCGTTATCGAATATCAATTACAGGTAAACAGAAGCCATGGTATAAAAAAAGGTCTCATCATTGAATGATGATGGGCTGTCATTTCACCTACTTACCATTTAACGAAGAACCAAGTGGTATATCTCTACACACCGCCTACAGCGGCAGATAAAATTCCACGCACAATTGCCCTATATAGTAACAACGTAGCAAAAGCACCATCAGAAAAAATAATAAGAAATCCAAAAAAAAAAAATGCAAAAGACAAGCTCAGCTCACGCTGACTCGGATTAACTCTGCAACCGAGCCTCTTGATCGAGGGCGTCGGAAGTTGGTTTATCTCGCAATTCTTCCGGTAGCTCATTCCACCTGGTGGATGTACTTTTATGAACCTTCTGAATTGCTGGGAGAGAAAGGTTTATTTCGCTTTAAATCAGTCGCGGGCTCCGGGGGTGGAGATTATGTTGGGGCCGCTGGTAGTGGTAAAGCCGCGTTGGGAATATCTTTGCAGTGAATAGTTTCAGGGAGACCGGTGAGTTGGGTAAGTACTGACTGCGTATTACAACAATCTCTGTAAGATAACTTGAGATCGAAGGATTTGGGGAATCCAAAGTCCTCCATCAAAATCTTGTATACTACACAAAAACTTATTCCGATGTCTCTTCATCAGCAGTTCTGGACTTCTGGTATATACATCTTGTGGTAATCTTCTTGGGGCTTTCTTGTACAAACGAAAGCACAGAGATGAGCTCGTAAGTGTCCGATATTTAATGACATCCTTTGATCAATGCGCAAGTAATGCTACCAATCTGTTATATAAACAGAAATAGTACTTCAAGGCTCCACAGTCAACAACGTTAACCGAGTGGTGAAACTACTGACCGTTGGGGTACCACCCCAAGATAAAAATACCAGCGTTCTTCTACTTTACCATGACAACATGGATGATGTGGTACTGGCTTGTTTCCGGTCTTTCTTGTGGCGCTACCCAGGTTGTTGTCAAGTCGCCCATCAATCTGAGTTTTGTAATTTTCAATTTCAACCAAATCTTTTGCGTTCTGCCAGTCTTTGAGAGCCTTCTCTCTCTCATCCTCCGACTTCTCGATTTGCAGGCAAATATCTTCTCTGTATTTTAAAGCAAATGTGACTCAAAATGGATTCTTACAGGTTCGCAGGATCGAGAAGACTTTATAGGTTGTGTAGAGATTATCTATAAATATCATATCTAGTATAGAACCTAAGATCCAAAGTTTTAGGATTTCTAAAGTATTTCACTGTCGATTCAAATTCTTCGTTCGGATGAAAAGGATAGTCTGTTATTACCTTAAACCTAATTTCTGCGCGGCAAAGTATTAGGTCGTGGCGACTTCTCTATGTCCTTTGGAATTCCCTTTGGAATAGAACTTTGTTCCCACACAATGGGTGGTTAGCAGGATCAGCAGGACCAGTAGCAGGAACAACCGCTTTGTCTTACTTTTCACTAAAGCAGTACGAGTAGGAGGCGTATTTTAACGAAACAAGAATCTTCGTCTTCTTCTTCTTATTACTTAGACACGTTAGAAGTAGGTGTTGGATAAAAAGACTGAAGGTTTAGGGGTGAATTAGTCGAAGATTTATCTTAAGCAAAATACATAAATTTATCTGAGCATATTGCACAGGCAAGAATCCTTTTATTGAGATTCTCTACAAGCGTGGCTAAACTGCCTAACAACCAGAAGGACAACGTGAACAACAGTAAGTCAACTTGAACACCCTCACATAGTTCGTGTCTAACTCACATTCCAATATCTCAAATGTATCCTTTAATGATATTCGTAATACTTCCGCTTGGAGCCCTGCAGTTCCACCAATGTCGCAGTTAAGAAACACCCTTTGAGTTGACAGTGAACTTAGTACATTACGAAGCCCAAAACTGTTACCTGAACCATGGGAACATCATTAGGGCATTGCTAAACAGGGTCACTCTACTAAGCGGTGTTTTACAGTCCAAGCTTGGACTTACGTACTACTGTGACGAAATTGATAAATTTTAGACTCATGATACCTAAAACTTATAAGGAAGCTCATTCCTCCTGGTATCCTACAAGGTCAGAGGTCATACTTAAGAAGAGTTCGTAGTAGCGCGAAGATACATGGCAAATACTACCAATTGTATTATGGTCATCATTGAGATGTCGGTAAGTTGCTTCATTGCGGTAAATCTTTAATGAAACGAGAAATCGTTAATGACAAACAACGAATAGGTAGGGCTAGCATAATCTCAGTCTTCTCACCATATCTCTACCTTTGGTTTTTGAGAACGATTATAATGACGACTCCAAGAGAATCTAATCTATAACTATTTTGGTTCAGTTGACACGTTTTCCCATTTTCTTGTGAGACGTACTATCATGCCACCAAAATATAATCAACAAACTAATATTGAACAACATACTCACTTCCCACTCTTTCAACAAGTTATTATCAGGATTAATAACGCAGGTACTAAGGCCCAGGCCCTCTAGACCATGACAAAAATGAGTGAAGATCTTCAAGCGCTCAACTCTTCTACCAAAGGTATTTACAAAAGCAGGTATATACGACAATACTACCATAATGACGAGCGCAAAATCGGAGCTTATGGCACCGACATGAACCCAAAACTTTGTGTTGAGCGAGCACTTTTATATGGACATAACTTATGCCACTTCTTTATAGCTCTAACTTGTGCCTCATAAACTACGATGTGTTGTCCTAAGAACTCTCCTGTTGCGTAAACACACTTTCATCTGAACAAAACCCTGTTGTCGAGTCAAGAGTTGATCCCAGTTCTTTTCGCACTTTCAGATGATTATTTAGAAAAGTGAAGGTCATCATTACAAGAAAGCGATTTTATACAAGGTGTCCGTATATGCTGCAGGCCATGTAAGTATTTGGTATATTTGAAGCTGAACGCGAAGGAGTAGGAGGTTTATATATAATTATACACTATAGCAAATGATTTGTTGACTGAAAATCTTTGCACAGGTGAAGAAGAGCATAGTAGATCTTGATCCAAAATTACTGCAGAGAGGAGAGAAAAAAATAATGCTACTGTAACGAATAGTGTCAAAGTGAGAGAGAGGTATTTAGAAGATCTCCTCTTTTCTCTGTCGTAGGTGAAACGGGTAACTAGGAGACTACAGCAATAACCACACCGGCAAGACCCCATATGCTTTCAACCTCAAACACTCACCCCTCCAGTTCTCAGTTGTGCCTTCCACGTCCACAACCCAAGATCGTCCCAACTCCCAAGATGCTACGAAGTATCATTTTGCATAAGCGTCTATCTCGGAAGTTCCGAAATGCTATTCCCTACCAATTTCCCTACCCGAGCTTCAGACTTTCTAGATAAACAATCCATCCCGTCTGAACTTCCCAAAACGTACCAATCGCAGGATGGTTCCCCGGCACATTCTCTCTCCCATCACGTCAACTGGATGCAAGACGATCATGCTAACCTTATGACGAAGGAGGAGAGATGGTAGGAATGGCATTTACAGTATGCATGACGTCCAAATAAACCGCTCCCCGCCAAGAGCCCTCCCACGCGTTCGATGCATGGTAAGCTTTGCATGGCGTTTCTTGGATACCACTCGCCCCGGTACCGGTAGAAGGGGGACGGGAGGCTAGACCGTAGATCTTTGCATATCCATATAACTCGATCGGAGATTTCCATGCTGCTGCCAACATCTACCAAGGAAGTTAAACTAAAATAGGTATCAATGTGTTATTTTAGTCTTCCTAGGGACAGGGGAGGGGACAAGAAGATAGTTAAGAAGACGCGGAGAGCCCAAGTGTCTGGTGAGATTACACTTGACCACCCACTTGGATATAATTTCTGATAGGTTATAAATTCTCTTTTTGTGCGAGTACTCATTGGCCTAGTTCGAGGCAAAGACTCGACCATTTCTAACGTCCTAATGGCCTCATCTCTAGTCTTGCGAACTCCTGAACTGTGAAGTTGCGATGAAGTGATGTTGAGTGGCCAGTGTTGTGTAACGCGCCAATCAGAAGCGACAATTCGGCACGTGTGAGAATTACTCGAGGTGAAGACTAGACGAAAAACACTACATGGGTAGGTAGGTGAGGAA
Organism: Hymenoscyphus occultus; assembly: GCA_900536445.1. Classification (NCBI taxonomy): domain Eukaryota; kingdom Fungi; phylum Ascomycota; class Leotiomycetes; order Helotiales; family Helotiaceae; genus Hymenoscyphus; species Hymenoscyphus occultus. The sequence goes on along the minus strand of UNPT01000206.1, from coordinate 70,364 downwards.
ACCACTGACGGAAAGTAAGCGATGGTATTAATAGGCAAAACAGTGCAGTTTAAGAACCCGTGGATTTGGGATGAAAAATGTAAGGTGATATCAGGTTATCCGGGTTAATATGTGTTCATCAGAAGTTCTTTTACATCGTGGGGGCGATGTTTGGAGAGGGTGACGTTTGGCGGGTGGCGAGGTGGTGATTTGATATCAACGGGCATAGAGCAAGTAGGTTCTCAATTAACTATGGCAAGCTGCAGACCTACTAGTATTAGTTTATATGTTGAGAAAACTGAATATATTCAGGTTTGTTGTAATTCAATACCACCTAAGCGACGAAAGGAGGTAAACTCACGTGACCGTTACCCAATGGGAAAACCTAAGAAGTTCTATGGGCACTTCTAGCGATTTAACAAATTGATTCACAAGCCAGATTGATCTTTCACATGTCTAGGTTGACTATTTCAGTTGTTCTCGCAGAGGAAAAGTACCTACTCCTTTCTAAATCTTTCCAATCCACCATTTAGTTTCTCCTTTTACCACTTCACGTCTATGACGAGCTACTGGTATAATCTACTAAACTCAAATAACGTAATGAATGATCCTGTCTCCAAACTAAAATCTCAAACTCCAATCCTTTCTACTTACAAGAACCCCTCAAAGCCCATCCTGGACGGGAGAGCGAAACACAGACCCAAAAAGGTGTACGGGGTATGTAGTAGAAATAAGCAGTTTGAAGTTGTCCTTCGGGCAGTAGTGGATGGCGGGATTGATAACAATCATACCTATTCCACATACTCTTTTCCTATCGCACGCCTCGTCAAGTCGCGCCTCCCGCCTCACTTAGCAAGCAAGGATTCGCCAAGGGTCATTAAAAAGGGGTCTGTCCGCGTCCCGACTCCCGGCTTGCTGCACATCAAAATGCGGGGTTCTTTCCTGCAAGACCTTCACAGCCAGCGGAAGAGACATGTGGTGTGTTGGGAGGTGGTGATTGGTCAATCAGGACGTCGTGGGTGTTTTTCCTGGTTGCATATGTTTTCACAGATTCGGATTTTGTGGTTTTTTTTGGAGATGTGAATGGAGATGGATGAGACGGAATGAAGAACGGAATTATGAGCCGCGGAAGAGGGCTGTGTCGAATTCGTTCTAGTCATAATAAACGTAAAATATAATAAGGTTTAGGGATTTTCACTGGAGTACAGGGTAAAAATTCCACAGAAATTTTACGTTTATCAGGCCTGGGACAAAGTGAATTTACTGTAAATTATTTAAGCTTTTGGAATTTAGATTTGGATTACGAGTACGTTCAGGGAGATACCTTAACCACGTGAAAGGCACGGAATCATTCCAGAGAAACTGAGTTGTATTTATTTTCTCCCGGGCGTAATAAACGTAAAAGTTTAGTGGAAATTTGACCCTGTATTCCACTTGAATATCCCATGTGAACCTTAGTTATTTTTGCGATTGTTACGCCTGGGTGGAAGTAATTGGAATTCCAGAACTGACAATCTTTCTGAAGCATATCGTGTATTTGAAACTATAACTACACCAGAAACTCGAGTATTAATTCCCTCATCACTCGCTCGTACGAGAAGCTTTCCCGGCTGCTGTAATGCGGAGTTTTGTACCCGTTCATGAATACTCCACTCTTAATCGCCGCTAAACAGGAAAGTGGAGGGGTTCGCGGGGGACTCGGGGAATTGTGCGGAATTGGTGTGTTTCTGTTTGTGAATTGAGAAATGGAAACAGAAATGGGGTTGCTGCCGTTATCTTGGTGGTCTTGAATAAAGCCGACCAAGTCAATGGATTCCCTTGCTAAGACGGGCAGAATTACCCGGCCAATGTAATTTATCTATTTAGGGAAGATGTACTCGTAGTTGCTGAAGTTTAAGAGAGAGCATTGTGATTTTAAGCATTAAAATTTCAACTGCTTGGTTGTTTGTTTGAGAAAATTGTTTTGACCGATTTCATGGCGTCAACGGCGATGCACCCGCACTTTTGTTTGTTTAGGCTTAGTGTATTCGGTACTCGGCGAGGAGACATGACCTTTTTCAGACGGTAATGGTGGCGTTGGTGGCGTATGAGGCGCTTGAGCTTGATTCCAGGCTTTCCCCACTCCTTTGGTAACATCAGCATGATTTCACAGGTCAAGACCACTCGCAACACCTCCCAAAACCCTATGAGGAAAATATACCGGTGTTAGTACTGGTACTGTGCAAATACAGTAAGGTCATACTGTGAATATACTCATGAGTATACCTAGGTACCGAGTACATCCTAGTACACGTATTGCCGCATCTAAGAACTAAGAACTAATCACCGCTACTGCGTTTGTGTTTGAATTTATGAGCGTTTACAGTAGCTGTAAACTGTAGCATCTAGCGAGCTGGCCCGACTGCAGCCCGGGCTCAATTCCAGCATATCATAAACATTAGTAAATTCAAGTAAGAATCCACTAGCTTTCGCTTTAACAAGTCCATGATCCAATCATCCGCCCCAAGATATCCACACCCACATTCGCATCCACCTCATCCCATGCTCATGATAGTCCTCCCCCAGTCCACAAGCCGCCATGGGAACTCCCATGAACGCTACTTCCGAGGCCACTTTAATCTTTCCATACCAGTATTTTTCTTCGCCAACTCAACCACCCCGGACCTGGCCTGAAATCCTCATCGGATCTTCTCGTTGAACCCCACTAGAGCTGCAGTGTGCAGCAGTGATCTCTTGTTCCACACGCCTCTATAAAATAACACATAATCCCTCATCCTCCCGCTCTATCTTCTCTTTCCTCGCAAGCGAGTGTTCTTGTCCTCGTGAGGACTTCATTGATATCAACACCAAAATCATTCCTGTGATTTTAGAGAAAAGCAGGCATCATGACCGACGACGTCATTAACCAACATCATAATGCCACGAGCCAGGCCGTGACGGGTGCTCCTCGCAGCTCAGAAACCAGCGACGACCACGAGTCTTTTAACACAGAGAAAAATAACGAACATAGGATCCTGAAAAGAGTGATCTATCCAGATGATACGCATACGCCTGAAGGTGTCTACTGGGCGGATTTACCTTTTACGAAGCAAATGGCGTTCAATGCTAGTGTCGACAATGCCGAAGCTAAGTCGGAACTTAAAGCCATCGGAACCATGATGAAGAAGGACCCCTTGAGCCCTATTGGTTGGTATTTAAAAAATGCGGTTTTGCCGGGTGCTGGTTTAGGTTTGGAGGGGTACGTTTCTCAATTTTGCTTTCAAGGAAAAACCAGTGGTGTTCTTTTTTGGGGCTGAATTAACATTTTCTTATAGTTATGTTTTATTTTCTATTGGGAACCTAACACCGCTTTTTGCGGCCGTTTGGCCCTCTTGTTGGAAGAATTATACCGATTGTGATAAAACCTGGGTCGATGGCGTACAATACCTAGAGGTTCTTGGTATCATCGTCGGTCAGATTCTTGTTGGTTATCTTGGTGATCGGTAAAATGTCCCATGACACCTTTTGCAAAACAAATCTAACAACTAGTCAGTATGGGTCGTCGATTCGGTTTAATTCAAGATGCCACCATCATGTTCCTAGGTCTTCTCATGCTGTGTGCATCTTGGGGCATCACACTCAACTCATGGGTGATCTTTTACGGCTGGACTCTCTTCTTCTACGGAATTGGTGTCGGAGGAGAATACCCAATGACAGCAACTGCCGCCATGGAAAACGCAACCGGAGCCGGCAAGGTCTCAACCAGAGATGACCGTCTTCACCGTGGCCGAAAAGTTACCATGGCTTTCCTTATGCAAGGATGGGGACAATTCTTCAACCAAGTTATCCTCATCGTTCTCCTCCTTATCTTCCACCATGGAAGCGGAAACCCACCATACTCCAAGGTCTCGGCTCAATGGACTTTCCGTGTTTCTTTCGCACTTCCAGCTGCTGGAACACTTTGGCTCGTCTATCACAGAATCTACAAAATGCCCCTTGCATCCAAGCAACTCGAAGAAGTCAAGAAGAAGTCCAGTGTTACTGGTTATGACATGCAATCCCTCAAACTGACCTGCAACCACTTCGGAGGGCGTCTTATCGCCACAGCTGGGGCCTGGTACTGCAACGATGTCTTCTTCTACGGAAACAAACTCTTCCAATCGCAATTCATCTCGGTTATCTCCCCAGGAAACACTTCCATCATGACCGGTTGGCTCTGGAACTTGGTCAACGTGGGTGTATCTCTCTGTGGTTACTACCTCGCATCCTTCCTCATCGACATCAAATTCGTCGGACGTAAACGCATGCAACAGCTGGGTTTCCTCATGGACTTTATCTTGTTCGTCGTCCCAGCATTCCATTACGAATACTACGCCAAGTCACCTCTACACATTGGCGCCTTTCAAGCTATGTACTTCCTCTCCTCCTTCTTCAACCAATTCGGTCCCAACAGCACCACCTTCCTTGTCGCCGCCGAGGTCTTCCCTACACCTGTCCGAGCTTCAGCCCACGGTTTCTCTGCTGCGATAGGAAAACTTGGTGCTCTCACAGCTGCTGTCATGTATAACTACATCACCACCGAGCAAAAGTTCTACGTCGTCCCATGGTTTGGTCTTGCCGGTATGCTTTTGACGATGCTTTTCCTCCCCGATACTACCGGTCTCGATCTCAAAGAGCAAGAACGTCGCTTCACTTATATCCGACAAGGCCGCGAGGAAGAATATCACGGTATTGCAGTGCACCCCCATCATTTGAGTATGTGGGAGCGTATGCGTGGTGCTGGTAAACACTACAACCCACAATTGGATTATCAAAGCAAGGTTGAGGACTTGAGACGGGAGTGGGTGGAACGACAGGGTGAGAAAATGGCCAGCGAGCACGGAGTTGGCGCCGAGGGAGATGACGACTTCGATAAGGATGTTCATGAGCTCTTTATGAGAAGTCATAAGAGGACGAATAGTGACGAGAGTGAGAAATATAAGATGGCTCATATTCAAGCGCCGCCGAGTTCGAAGGGGAGTGATAGATTGGGGGAGGGAATGTTTGCTAAGACTCGTCAGGCTGATGCTTAAGTCTGTTTTCCTTCTTGTATTAATGGGGTTCGTTGCATCTTCTTTCACGGCATTATTTGGGATGGAGATATGGGATTTCTTTCGGGATATTTTGGAAAAAACACGCAGGGAAATTTGCGCACTGCTGTTATCGCTGAAAGTTGTAGATGGTGGGTCGTTATTTGGTATGATTACTACTGTATTGTTTATTTACGAGACAAGAGATGAGAAAGGAAGAAAGATAGATACCCTGGGTTTAAAGAGAGATAGATGGAAGGCCCTTGGTAGAGAGAATGAACGAAATTTAATGATATCATTCAAATACTTTTCTTGTTGTGCTATAGAATGTGAAATTACTTGGCCTGTCTAAGATTGATCTGTAGATTTGAAACTGATATGGGGATGAGGGCGAGACGGAATACTTGGTCCTACGATGATATATTCTCCCTCCCTTCCATCTTGAGACAAGCAAATCCGGTCGTGCAGATGAACAACTGATTGTGTGCTTGTGTCTTAACGCAACCAACCTAAGAAGCCACAGTAGTAACCCCTTCCCTCACCAGCTTTTCAAAGCCAGCTATCCTCAATCTAACCCCTACCTACCACATACTCTCGTTATCTGTCCAAACGTTCATGTAGTTCGACAGCAGATACCCGCTCAGCAACGAACCCTTCCACAAATGAACTTCTGATCTCATAAGATAACTAGGCATAGAGAACATCGTAGCTACATACATAGTTCAACTGGCGACTGCTAGTAGCGTATGAAGTGTTTCAGAGCTTGTATAAAGAAGAACTTACCCTTTTCCGCACTGGTGCACCTAGCAAGCACCTTATGAGTTACAAAAAACGCATGGGTACTCTTTCCACATCCCGCTCGCTAAAATTGTAAGCCAAAACAAACGTTTACGTCGGTGAGTGAATACTTTCTTATGCAGTAACAGCGCATCAATGGTAGCTTGCGCGACTCCTAGTATGATGCCTATTCGTCTGTTTCGCAAAGCCACCTTCCAGGATCATCAAGTCATCTATTTGGCACGATCTTCCATTCAATATTTGAAGTATTGTAGAAGAGATTCTCGGGTGTCACTTCTTTGATCAAGACTTGTTCCTCTGGCTCAAGTCTGGCGAGACCTGCTCCGTGCAGTCTCCCATGGGCTCAAGTAAAGTGATTCAAAAGGTCATCTTGACGTACATGTAACCCGAGTGTCGAACTACAGTAAGAAGTGAAGGGACATATATAAGTTCCCTTTCGTGATTTGCTAACACTGGCACTTGATTAGAAGTAGTGATTGAGTGTTGAAATCATATTTTAATCACACAGCCATCGAACATCTGGGTGGGTTGAGCTCTTGTCATACAACAAGCATCATCACGTTCAGTCTACCTGCTTCATCAGAGTCCAGGCAAGAGTCTCAGTAATCCCTGATTCAGACGCGTGCTGTAAGCAAGAATTAACTCGCATTAAAACGAAGAAAAAGACATCACCCACCATAGAACAAAAAGGCAGAGTAACTTTGAAGAAAAGATACATATACTCAATTACTATCTCAAATCCCACGTTTCCAAGAAAACGACAATCCAAGAAAATCCACTGAACTTTATATATCGAGAGATTTGCAGGCCGTTTACCACCCCCAACCACAAACGACACCCACCCATTTGTCGACCAGAGATATCTCAACATGCAACTGCCAACTATTAAATACACAACCCGTTCGTTTTCTCCGTTCAACCCAAAAAACTCCGTGTTCTTTCATTTCGTCGCCGACACGATGGTGAGGTGAGTAGTACTTTAGCCGTCTCATTCGTCCAAAACCACAACGATGCATCCGATCCAAATAAAAGAAGCCCCAACTCCATGCCAAAATTCAAAATTGGTTAATTTCCAAGCCATGAGTTCCCCCATTGGAATATTCCACTTGAAAGGAAGCATCTGATATATCCCAACCAGGTATACCCCAATCTAACGCCCTCAAAAACCCTCCAATCACCAATCAATTACAGCATTCCACCCGTAAACATCCATAGACACCCATCATCACCTCGCCTCGTTCCTCAATGAAGCGGATTATCGTTCTTATCAGACCTGTACCCACTCTCGCTATCCGTGTACGAGAACGGCCTAGTCTCATCCGCCCCTCGCGTCGGCGGGTTCCCAGTACTCGGCGCTCGCTGGGGAGTGGTAGGAGAAGGGACTGCCATCTCATGTGGCCCACTGGAGGTCGGGGGTCGTATTTCGCTGGGATTGTATGGTCTGAAGGGGGTGTCAGCATAATCTTAAACGGGTATCACTCAGCTGAGCTGTATTTTTATATCCGAAACTGAGGTCGGCTACTGCAGCCCTACAGAGTACAGTACTATGATGAGGGATGAGAGGTGAGGTAAGAAAGTGTACATACCTCATGCCTACGGCCGCAGGTGACATGCCTGAATTTTCCATCTCGTGTGTATACGCTGGAGAAGGGAATCCCGGGGTATTCGGTAACGAATTATTGCTTTGATGTCCACCCTGGTAATGGTTTGGATGTATAGCGCGCTCCATTCCCATCATTTGTGTTCTCTCATCGATTGGTGGCGAAGCACTACGATAAGAATGCTGATCCATCATCGGTGTACCGTAAACGTAACCTGGAGAATTTTGTCCAGATAACGGCAGCTTTTGCATGTTTGAGTAATTAGCTTCCGACATGCCCGCCATGGAAGCTTGATATGAATTGTGATTGTTCGGATTATGTGATGATGGTTGTTGAGATTGTCGCATGATTTCCTTGACGGTTCGTTGTCTTCCACACATCCAAGCGAGCGCTGCGCCTAAAACAAGAACGGCAACTCCTCCAATTGCGATCCCGACAATTGCTCCTGTGGACAGACCATGGGAATGCTCAGCAGGTACGAGGGCAGGTGCAGAACTCGTCGCAGCTGGAGCAGACGTCGGTGTAGTAGAAGCGCCCGTCGCGGTAGTTGTTCGTAAAACAGTGCTCGACGAAGCTTCCTCTTTCGGGAAAGTCTCCCCCGGACTGAGGTATATCACCGCTTTCTGGGTATATCCAAATTGAGCTTCATAGCTGAACGTGGCGTTCTATCAGTCACAATGTTAGTTGCTTCTAGCATGAATTAGGTAAACTTGGAGAACCAACAGGATTAACCACCCCTATCATTCCTTGCAAACATGCATCGGGAGAAGAACAGTAAAAGAAAAACGGATCTGTATCGTTGACTCGTAGCTTGAACATCGGGAGCTATAGTTGATTGGATTAGCCATTTGTTCAACCCATGAACTGGAATCCATACATCGTTCGAAACCACCTGTGTTGGTTTAAACCCACTCCAGAACCCAACCCTTCCAGGACCTGACAGTTCATATGGTATGCATGGCTGGTTTCCAAAAGCTGCTCTTGATACCCTGTTTTGTGGAGTATTAGCCAATGCTGTCGGAGATCTCAATCCATAAATATCCAAAGCTACATTTACATTGCCGAGAAGCAAACCAAATATCGTATCACATAACACGGCATATGAAATTCGAGGTAAAGGTAACGTACGAGTGGTTTTGGGGATAAAAACGATATTCTGGGAGCCAGTTAGTATGAATCCGCAAGTGTTTTCGCAAGTTTCCGCATCCGAGAAGGAAAGAAGCACATACCAATGATATCTCCAACACTTGCGTTTAGTTGATTCGGTGAAAAGTTGAACCCTTGCTACTAAAACGTTAGTTTTCTGGAAAGGAACGAAATGTTTGGACGACAACGTACAGCGCCAACGGAAACGGTGTGCGTAGCAGCAGGCGCGCTGGATGTTGTGCTCGGCGCCTCAGCTGCATTTACGGCCTTTGACCCGATCAAGGCAACCGACAAAATGGTGAAGACGGTTCTCAACATCTTCAAGTAATTGTTGATGATGATAGTCTGGTTGCCAACAATCTTCTCAAACCTGCATGATTGTGTTAAGGGAAAAGAAAGATTCCGGCGTGAGATTCGTGAAGTGGTGTGGTCAGCATGTTTAGACCCAACATGCGGGGTGGGTCCCATCCTTCAAGCACAAAGTAGGGGGCAGGGCAACAACTAACGAAAGAAGGTGGGAATAAGGCACAGTCAGCCATCAGCCTCAATGAGAACGTAAAAAGGGTAGAGGGCTACGGCATGGCTCAGAAAAACCCGTTCGCGGGAACGTGGCATTTCTTAGGAAACGTATATTGTGTATATCCTATTCAGAAGGTACTTTTTCATTCCTCTAAACGGAAAACTTCCTCGACAGCGTAAACTTCCGTGTTATAAATGTATACACGAGGGTTGGTGGAAACACTTTCCGCCAGTGTTTGCTTTGGTGGTGTACAACCACACAAGCCAACAGTGCAACACCAAAGTAAACAGCTCGTATCGGCTCGCCAGCCGCATTGTACGTAAAATCATACCAACAAGAAGCTTGTTTGCTTCATGGGAAAGACCGTATGATACTACTATACATCTGATACTGAACTAACCGCTCACCGTGTTCACATAAAACTTTATCTGGGAGGATATTGAAGGCTTGTGTACACCATGAATATATCTCGCCATTGTGATTGAATAGCTTTTGCGCGGTGGCTGCAGCTCTCGGTGACGAATTCAGTCAAGCTTGGGGGTTGGAGAGCGGGACATCGTAACCTTGTATTAGAACTGCAGCTGCAGAGCAGTTTCCACGAATCATACTTGCATAAGATGACCCTATCGGATCAGAGGGGATCGTTGGGGCAGGGTTTGAAGTAGTGCAACACAAAAGCCATAGGTCAGGATCACGATATCTTCGACGATAATAGGTCCATCTGCGCGAAATAGGAAGAAAGTGGGTGTGATAAAATGCATGGGTATTTGTCGAACTATAAACAGATTACTGGGATTTGACCTTCCTCTTGCCCGATTCAGATACACCCAAGAGCCCACTATCAATAACCAATGTCCATAGACACCACATATAGCAGATTCCAAACCCCAGGACACCAACCCCAACATTTGCCACGACCCAGAGATCTGGTTTGTCGCTAGGTGGTAGAAGAAATGATTCTGCAATGTGCCATACACCCATAGTCAGATAGAAGATGATATGAAGCACTGCTGTCGCATAGCTCGTCCATGATGCCGTTCCATCTTGTTTGTACACAGACAATGTTGTTGGCGGGAGGCCGAGAAGATATGCCCATAAGAGGGAAAGCACATAGTAAGGAATGCGCAATTCAACACGCTGGAGGAGTGGAAACATGGTCCATACACCCAACACATTTGCAAACCCAACCCAAGCGCGAGTGTTCTTACTTAGCCCTTGCTTTCCGGCCAACAGTACGGTCATCGGCATGAGAGGTAATAACACGCTCTTTTCGTGGACCTGGAAGCTGAAAAGGAAGAAACCCCACGCCGTTGTCGCCAATGCTACCGATAGCAGTTCTTTTCTTGGCTTTAAGAAAATAACCAAGCAAGCAGGTGTGATGGAGCCGAGGGTCAAGAGTAATGAGGCTCTTTGAAGAATCTCAGATGGGTAATGTCGAAGTTTGACCACGACATTAAGGGCGCACCAAAAGTTGGCGACTTTGTCCTCAAACAAACCTCTAGCAAATGGGAAGACTCGGTAGATCATTTGTGCTAATTGCTGAACAATTGGGTAGTACCATGCTCGATAATCAAGCAAATACGAGTATTGCGGAAAGATTGGCAACGGAGCCTTATGTCCATGAAGGTCGGGCCGGGCATCGATGCCGCGGGAAGAATCGTATAACGCTCCCAAACACAGAGGAAGAAGCAGCACGGCAAAGGAGGCAATTGTGACGACTGCAATGCCGAGAAAGCGCGGAAGGTTAAGTTGTGGGAACAAGCAAACTCCCAGCAGGTAGGCAAACATGGCGGGGGCATAATATAAGGCCATCTGTTTGAAACCGAGGGCCAAAACGAAAAAAACGCAACTCCACATGAATCGGCCTGCGAGTACACTCGACATGCTGGCGAGGACTAGTCCCAGCATGACGGTGTTGTACTGGAAATGCACATGATCAATCAAGATAATGCCTGGTTGCATCAGGACTGCGGTTAGCGCAATTGAAGCATTCCAGGTATTCACGCCTTGCAGCTTGCTGAGTCGTCTTACGAAAATAACGGCCGCAGGAATGAAGATGAGATATTCAGAAACAACAACGGTTGCCCGCATGAACACTTTCAACGACGGATCGTGGATTCCTCGTGACTTGTGTAATTCGAACCATGATTCATCAATTAAGCCGCCAACCTTGCCCAAAAGCCAGCTGTGGTATGCGGTTAGAGGAGGGTAGTCGAGACCCCACCATTCGAGGTCGTGGAAATACCATTGTGATACTGGCAATTGTGTGGTCACTTCCATCCAATGTCTCTGAGCTTCGTAGTCTCCGTACATTGGGGGCTTCTGAAATCCTGATTGATGCCGTTAGAAGCTGTATAAGTCGGGAGCAGGAGTAGACAGATCTCCTACCAGAATATCCCCAAAGACCCGCTGCCCAGCGGAAAAGGCCTGCCGCCATTAGTATCAACGGCAATATTTCCCATTGCGACAACGAGCTTCGCGCAGGCCAAAGAAACGCGGCGAGAGGATACGCAGGTCGGCTGAATGAGGATGAAGAAGGTCGTCCGGTGGGCAAGGGAGCGCTTCTGGCGACAGGGACGGGGAGTTCGCTGCCATTGTCCGGCTGTTTGGCTTTCCGTCGTGGTTTACGGGGTGAAGGTCCTGCCATCGTCATCGGCGATGTGTAGGGGTGGAGGGAGGAAGAGGAGTCGACGCAGAAGGAGAGAGAGAGAGCATGGAGTTGGGATGTTCGTGATGTACCAGTAGTGGTGTTGACAGGCAATTGACAGCTGGTCCGCAGGCGGGAGGGAGGGAGCTCAAATTGAGTTCACGCCTCTGATTGGCCAATGTAGCTCAGGGCAGGTGTCACATCACGTGTCTCTCGGCTAATTGTTTGTCCATGCACTGGCTCCCTCTCACTGGCGAGCTTGCCCCTTTCCCTTCCCCTTTTACCTTTCGTACTCTCGTAACTGCCCTGAAAACTCTCCGATCTGCTCATGCTGCTCCCTTGGAGCCTACGCAGTAACGCACTACGGTATCGACTGCGCATTCTCTGCATCCTTGAAAAAACCACACAATTCTCTCAATTCCTCGTCCGAATTTAGCTCATGCGAAACAATGCGGGGATAACGCCTCTAAATTTACCAGCAGTCAAGTTTCATGTTTCAAGAAGCGCAGGTGATGTTCTTCGGCCATCCCACCTGGTATGATCGACCTGATCCTGGGGAAAATCGCCTCTTGTTGTTATTTCCATCTCTTTGGCTGGCATGCTGCAGTAGATCCCTTTGCGGCTCATATTCTGTTTCTGTTGATCCTTTGGAAGTTTAAAGTGTAGCTTAACTTTAATTCCCTCACTCCAGTACGGGTATTGTTTAAGCTAAAATAAACGCAGACTTCAATATGTATAGTTCACTGCCATTCCTTGATTCTACCAGTTTGATTTGTATTTCTCTTCCATTTCACATCGAGCTTTGCCTGACGGTCGATTCCATCTTTGATTTCATAGTTCAATCAATATGATCCTCTTTTTACTTCTTTCTTCGGTCCTTCTTTTTCACTGTTTATGCTTGGTCTTGGTCGTCTCGTTCTCGTACCCCTCTTCAAAAATAAACCCCGCTCTCCAATAACTCCGAACCCCACACCAAGTTTAAGCTCATGCAGGAAGCAAAGAATCACAGGTGCCACTTATTCGCTAAAATTTAGAAACTGGGGTAGCCTGGACCTATTTCTAGGTACCAGATTGTTTCTCTTTCCAATGCACCATTGACAAGTTCCTTGGCCCTTAACCTAGACTCGTATCTTGAAATCATAGTTAGTTTCTGACTGCTCAAAAGGGCCTTTTGGTGGCCGCGGTTTGTTTCAAACGATATATTCGGCTATGCTACCAAACGTTTTTGCGGAAAACGTTGTCAGAAAGCAGTGGGTTTACGACTTTTCTAACACCATGCCCTAAAAGGTTTCCAATAAATTGAGTTTGTTGAACTCCTAATGTTATTTCAATATCGGGGTATGGGGAAATCTTTCAGTGGGACATTTTCATGTACTGCAATTGCATAGCGAAAGAGAACAGGCCTTTCTATAAATCCAAGTGCATTCCCGCTGAAGAAACAACTCTCCAGCCTCATCAGCTTCAAACTTCTTTCATATCTTCCTCAGTCCTCTCCTTCTTTCTGTTTCCTTTTCCTCCCTTCATTTTCACTTCAGTTTCCTACATTTTCAGTTCGTTTTTCTTGTTTGATACAATAACACCATTGCAATTATGTTACCTTCAATGTTCATCCTCGCACTACTGCCAGCGTCAACCGTAAACGCTGCCGCCGCAAAACCCTTCCTTGCCGGTCCCTACCCAGCCGCTCCCTTCCCAGCTGGTCCCTTCCCAGCGGATGTTAACAAAAAACTCGCCTCTTCTGGCTCCTCTATTCCAGTAAACTTTGCCACCCCAACACCCGTCCCAATAGGAGGTGCCGCACAACCCGGCGGTAAAAAAGATGAAAAGCCCAACAATCCAAAACCCGCCAATCCAACACCAACACCCTCAGTACCCATAAAACCAGCACCCGGAGTACCTGCTAATTCCAGCTCTGGCGTCCCAGCCATTGAAGGATTTACGCTTACATGGAGCGATGAGTTCAAGGGCGCCGATGGCTCTCTACCAGACAGCAAGAACTGGATCATCGATGTTGGCACCAGCTACCCAGGCGGTCCAGCAAACTGGGGTACTGGTGAGATCCAAACATACACCAACAAGCCAGAAAATGTCCAAATCACCAATGGCCAACTGAAAATCACCGCCATCGGAAAAGACAAGACTTGGACCTCAGCCAGAGTTGAGACACAGAGAACCGACTTCATGGCTCAAGAAGGCAAGAAGATGATCATTCAAGCGAGCATCGCTATGCCTGATGTTACTGGCCCTGAGGCAATCGGTTACTGGCCTGCCTTCTGGACTTTGGGAGGCAACTACCGCGGTGTTTACACCAACTGGCCTGGTGTTGGAGAATTCGATATCATGGAGAATGTCAATGGTCTTAACAAGGTCACTGGAGTTCTTCACTGCGATGTGAGCAATCTCCGCTCTCTACTCACATTAATCTTTACTAACGGTTATCAAGGTTGCTCCAGGAGGACGATGCAACGAGATGGATGGTCTCGGAAAGAACCTTCAATGCCCTGGAAAGCCATGCCAGGGTAACTTACACACCTACACACTCACCGTCGACCGGTCCGTTACACCAGAGACAATGACCTGGTCTGTGGATGGTCAAAAGTACCATAGTATTACTGAGCAAGAACTTGGTGCTCAGCTCTGGACTCAGACTGTCCAACATGGCCATTTTATCTTATTGAACCTTGCTATGGGTGGTGCCTTCCCTAACAAGGTACATGGCGCTGACACACCTTTGCCTGGAACTGTTTCTGGGAAGAGTTTGAACATCGACTATGTTGCGGTATACAACTCTATATAAGTGGAGTGGAGTCGAGTGGGTGTTTGTGGAATTGAAAAGGAAAATGGAGTTTATCCTAGTGATATGCCAGGAGATGACTCAGGAAGTTTTGGTTGTTGACAACTTTGAAGGAAAGGAGATCTGGTATCGATGAAATGGGCTCTGGAGAGCTCGGCGGATCTATGATCTTGGGTGTTATATTCTTTTGTATATTTTAACAGACGCTTGGCATTCTTGAAATCTCCTAGCGAGCATTGGGGGACGTTCGGGTTTGTATTTATATACATCTTCACTACAATACTACCACTACAATAGGGAGTACAAAAAGATTTCAAAACTACAAATTTTTTCAATTTTGTTTCTTTTCTAGGTGTTTCCATTATGAAAAGAATGATGCTACCTACTAGCATAGCAAATCGAAGATCTCTTTTCTTTTTCGACTATTTGAGAAATTAAGAACGCTCCCAAAGGTACGAAGGAGACATACACACTCCTCGGTTAACATTTTGAATCCGGTAAAGTAGTTCCAGCAAAGAAATTACAACCCCAATGTAAGCAGTTGGTCCCGCTCGAGGCTTATCTCGCAGAACGTACACTAACTAGCTTAGCGGCTTTAAACCCTTTGGGTATCAACGTCATAAAAGCACTCCTGCTCAGTAGCATCCGCCCATTCGATAAGCGATCACAATTTCCTTCTCGGAAACTTTTCCAGGCACCGGCCATTGGTGCTTGCCATGGAGAACTATGGGAAGCTCTTCATACGCACCCTATGATCGATCCGAAGTCACTAGTTGGTTTCTAGGATATCAGGTGGTTCAGAAAACAGTCCTGAACACAAAACTCCAGCTGAGAATGTTGGTTTCCCATCCCGGATGGGATTCGGCTTCATTCGAAGCATATATCATGAGCCCTGAATGCAAAACCTGCAAAGAAATGCTAGGAATACGATGGTAGGTGATACTTCGATCACGGAATATTGTTGTGGCTATATGAATCTTTGTGGGTTTTACAGTTCCCGATTTCCAGAAGACGCTACAGTAGCACGGTTGATAATGCTACTGGTTTTGTTATTTGAGACGGCTTTATGTTATTGTATCTAGCTTTGACAGCGAAAAAGTTGTGTTTTAATTTGATTATTGCGGCTGTTTTTCATCAGTTATTACTCCTTTTATGCGAATGGCGTGAGTTTGCTTCACGCTTTCTGGATTTCTTACTTTCTGATTTTCACTTTTGGAAATGTTGTTTATTGAATCTCAACTCATAAACCTCAATCCATGAAAGTGAATAGCCGGAATCTATCACATGCTTATGGATTGTGGATACGAGTAGACTATTTAATATTCCGGACTCGTAGCTAGTACTCTATATATCTTTAATATACTCATCATTCCACCCCCTCTACGGACCATTTTGTATTCTCTATGAGAGCAAAGTAGATATTGTTTGTATAGGAAAAGAGCATATGCCGGGTAACGTTACATTCGGGGACTGTTGAGATATTTGCTACTCACTCACTACATAGCAGCCCTAGAGTCAGTTGACAGTTAAGAGTATTTATTACCAGCTTGTACATGACTTTTAAAAAATGAGGAGTTCTCCCCTTTCAGTCCCGCAACAATTGCAGCTAGAGGAGTTCCTATTGCTCTCAACCTTTAATTACAGAAGAATACAAGTCGTTTGTTTCGTGACTATGGGAGTACCCGCCCCGCAGATAACTGCGGTATTAGAGTGTGGGTCAAGGATGTTGAGGCGGTGGGATTGTTTAGATGCTACCACCAAGGTTAAGCGAAGGGATGGATTTAAGCGAAAGCCGGCGGACTGAAGAGGTTATTGTAGGGCGGCTTTATAGATTCGCTGCAGATTGGCCAAACAGAATCTTCAAACCAACCACGTAATATACACAGCATTTGGGCACGACATATGCTGTTTATTTTCGTATTATCAACAAGGTTTCTTTATCAGTTCAAGGAGTCTAATTGCCATCCCTCTCGAACACCAATTTAGGGGCCAGCGTTGCGTTAGAAGTAACCAATTTCCTAAATGATGCTTCCATACGTGTACTTCCTCTTCGCATTCTAAACAAACTATAAATTTCACCATGCTGCGATCTAAGCTGCTAACTCAGTCCCAACCACTGCACTTTTGCCCGACATCCCCACATCTTCTCTTCCGTTTGCATTTCCTGAAATGTTTGATTGTGCTCCATTGCTCTTCTCAGAGGCTTCAAGGCCATACTCAGTATCCAATTCTTTCCTAAGCTCCAAATCCTTTTCGCCAATAACAGCAAAGAAACTGAAAATACTGATGCCTAAACCAAACCACCAGATTGCCCTTAAACCCTTCGTATAGACCTCAGTGAGTTCTTGGGAAACAGTAGGGCTGAGATCATGTCGAAGGACATGGACCTGGCTTGCGAATGAATACGCAGCATCATCTCTCAGTTGGGACCGAAGCGATTCATCGGAAATCAAGTTCAAGCTCCTCTTGACGACAAAGTTGAAGATGATGCCAGGGAAGGTAACACCCCAAAGGTAGCCGAAATTACGGATGAAGCTGTATGTTGCAGATGCAGACGCAACGTCCGATTCAGGAAGTCCGGCCATAATAGCTGGCAACATGGTAGACATGGGAATACCGGCACCAGCGGCAGCAACGAGTTGGAAGAAAGCCCAAGCAACTTTGGAAGTGTTGGCATCAAGTAAGGTTAGAATGCTAAACGCGACAGACGAAATAGCAAAGGCAGCCGCATGCAAGATTCGATAAGAGCCAAGCTTGCTAAGCAAGATGCCACCCGCTACAGCCGAAGCAAGCGAGCCTATGGCGAAAGGTAGAAAGAAGGTCCCTGACTGAAGGACCGTTGTTCCCAGGACTCCCTGAAAATACACGGGGAGGAAATAGGTGATCGATTGGACTAGGATCGATGAAGTGAAGGTGAGAAAGAAGGCAGTTGCTGAAGTTATGTTGGTAAACAGGCGTGAGGGGACGCTTTGGTGCTTAGCGAAGTGCTGCTGGACATGAAAAGCAGCCCAGCCCAAGCAGCCCAGGACCAAAGGGACAACGATGCGAAACGAATGCCAGGGGTACTGGATACCACCGAATATCAATCCCCACAAGAGAGCGATCATGCTGGGGATGAAGATAAAAGTACCCAGATAGTCAATACCCTTCAGCTTGGAAGCAAATCCTAACCTCTGCTGGCTGCCATCCATCTTGGTGCCCGTGCCAAGCCGCATGAAGCAGAGGAGAAACAGTAAAGCCAGACCACAAACGGGGATATTGATCCAGAAGATCCAGCGCCAGTCTGCTTGCGCGAGTGCCCCGCCAACTGGAGGGCCGATGGCAGCTGCGAAGCCGGCCCAGGAAAACATCAGGCCCAGATATTTCCCACGTTCGCGCAGCGGCACCAAATCACAGCACACCACATCGATCAGCACATAGATTCCGCCTGCACCCACGCCCTGTATGGTACGCCCAGCGATGAGCATTGCGGGATTGCGGGCAGCCCCACCAATTCCACTGCCTAGGGCAAAGAGAATGACGCAGACCACCAGTGGCACACGGCGACCGAAGATCGTAGCGAGCTGGCCGAAAAGGGGCTGCAGCACGGATGATGCGATCAGGAAGGAGTTGGCAATCCAGACATATTGCCGAGTGGCATCACTTCCCAGGTCTGCTGTAATGGCGGGCAGGCTTGTCGAGATAATCGCGACGTCGAGCGTCGAGATAAACGCGAGCAGGCACAGAGCAACAAAGGTGCCCCAGAATCGAGCCCCGCGTGAGTTCAACAGAGCCGAAGCGGGTGCCATTTCTTCTTCTTCTTTTGGTTGACGAGTGGGTAAATATGAAATGTAACGAGAGCTATGGGAACACAGATATCTAAACAATATAAATATGTGCAAATGGAAATGCAAAAAAGAAATGCAATTAAGAATTAACAATATCGTAGAATCAGGAGCAGCGTGAATGAAGATAATGTTGGCTGGTAATGATGTGAGTTGGGACAGGCGCAGCTTTTGATATTACGGGTTAATATTAGACCAACGGCATACCAACAAGACGAAGCGAGGGCATAGGTAAGCCTTGCTCCCTCATATATTCACACATTGCCGAACTCCAATAAAGCGTCAAGGCAAAACCTCTATTTTCCATTACTCGAGTAACTTACCAAACTCATTACTTAAATGAATAGCCATGTACGCCAGGTACACTTTGCACATGGATCTATTTGATCAATTACCGATTGACTACAACCACGTGATATACTTTGTATGTGAAAACCAAGATAACATTGATGACTGATCAATTCTAGCCAAGAGACCGATGCTTTCGGTCCTTTAGGAAGATACCCCATGTGTATGTCTGTTGGCTCACCTCACATTAGCCTTATCAAAACCAACGTGGTCGATGAATTTATGATGTCACGTGGCGCGATATGAATGAGAACTTTTTATTATTTGCTCAGCAATATTCCACCGCACTTAATATGTAGCCGACTTCTAGTCTAAGTAATATAAGACGAATACACTTGCTTTCCACGTCCTACCAAGCCATGCGCACATCACGTACAGTACACGATATTGAGAATATCGGCACGCATCTGAGCATTTACCTTTCTCTTGGGACATATACGACCCCTTTTGTTTATATCACATGGTTAGGCCCACCTGTTCGAGTACCATAAGTACTCGAACAATACTACTCCTTAGCGCCTAGACAACAATTGACTAATTATTCTATACCTTATTTCTTTACCTCGATATCCTAGATATCTCTACACTAACACTTTCTTTTTCTCTTTCCCCTCTTCCCTCTCAATTAGTGAGAACAAATGCACCATATTCAAATGGCTAGATTTCCAAATCGTAAAAAGATCTTCGATTGGTTCTCTCACGTTACACGAAAAGTGGTGAAAGTCCAAGTAATTAGTACGGTTCATCACATTAAGAATAACAACCAACGATGAAATCGACGTTTTAATCATTGCACCACTATATACTTATGTCGTACTGCTTGTATATAAACCAACTATTTTATACAGCCCCATTAATATGGCTGATATAGATACAAGATATATGTATTCTAATAAAAACGAAGAAGGCTTCTATTATCTAGATTCAAAGCAGTAGAGACGATGGTATCCAAATATGAAACGAAACACACATATCAAAAGAACAACCCCTTTTCTCTCCTTGAATACGGTTACAAAAAGATTTCTACTTGCGTAACTTACCTGCTACTGTTATGTAGCTATCCTCTGGCCCTTGAACTATCCCTCATAAATATTTTCTTTCTCGTCGAGTTACTTACTAATCTGGCTCTCCTGCTTGGCGATGAGCGGGTACTTGCAGGTTCCTTCTTGTAGCTCTACTTCAGGGGCGTAGATGCTCACTGATAAGAGGTCACTGGATTCGAGTGTGGGTCTGGGCGTATCTTAAAAAGCACGCCAAATTATGTTGGTGCTGGGGAGATGGAAGTCAACTGGGTGGGTTAGTCGAGTAAAACAACTGAAAGCTCAAGATAACTTACTTGAATGTCTAATTGGTTCCGGAGTTATTTCGTTGAACCACTACTGAACCAGAATTCCAAATGGTCCATCGGCTCTTATCATTTTAATGGTTTCGTAAACCAGGTTGCCGTTTGAAGACGTCACGTTTCAACAATCTCCTAAAGAGTATCTACGTATGCTAGTGCTAGACAGTAGAGCCAAGAGGACTCGTGTCGTAACATTTGTACTCAGTAAAAGTTTTATATTTAACTTTACAACTAATTCCAACGGGCCTATGATCTATTATTATCATCTAAAATCCCATGTATTAAACGATGAAGAGCCCACGAAGGTAATATACGAGTATTCATGAGTTTAAATTACCTGCCGGATGACGTGAGATGATATCAAATGTAGGTCAAAAACTATCAAACTTCGGGGACACCCTAAAGCTTCTATTGCCAAGTTATAATTGAAATATTATAAGTGGCTGAACTAATTACTTAGGTACGGTAACAAGTTACTTCGTAGAAGATAACCGAAAGAGAAATGAGGTATCGCGGATCTAAGTTAATAACAGATTTAGTTATATCTATAGCCTCTCCGAAGCACTCCCATACTTCTACTTCTGTGCTTATTTCATTAGAAGGGGGTTCTCTACTAAATGTCCTTCCTCGCCGTATACTACTACAGTATGTAAACTCCAGAATCCAAGTGAGACTAAAAGCGGCTTTCCATAGAAATACCCTATAGAAATGGATAATGTTCGCTTTGTCTTCCATTAGCTAAGTTACCGGAATATTCTGAATTGATTATTTGGACTACACTTCTCGCTAAACCCTAAATATATAGGTACGACGTAATAGACTTAAAAAGTGTTCTACTAACTCTAAGTCTTAACCAAAATCTAAACCCTATCCCTAACCCTAACCCGCGGATAGCTATAAGAGGGTCTAATACCCTAATTAGAGGCTTTATTTTATCCTTCAATAAAGTTAGATTACGATTTAATTATAGTAGGAATTTGGTAGTTATAACGGGTCTGGACAGCTCGGTCGCCACCCCCATTGTCCCTTTCTGATATACCCCCACATGAATCGAACAATCCAATTGGCTTAAGAAGTTATATTATGGAGTTATACCCTGCCTACAACAAGTCGTATACAGGGGAGGGGGCGACGCGAGCTATACGGACCCATTAGCTGGTAGCAGGTCAGTGCGCTAGGAAAAGTGGGTATTGGCAAAGACGGAATGGACCGAGAAGTGGGCCCAAAGTGTAGCCCAAAACAATCGATTGCGAATATTCTGGGTTTACGAGTAATTGTTAAGCACGATTTACCACGGCAATCGTTGTCGCAGCATACCAAGAGATTCCCTTATTGCGTAATCCTTCGCTTAACAAATCCGGTGGCAAAACTGCCCGCATTATTAGCAAACATCAAGTAAATTAGAGTGGACACGTTCATGGAGAAAAGCGGCGGCGCATTAAGCTTTCAAGATTTTGGTGGAGTAGAATTCTACGATTCAGGGCAAAGTAAAGACCTGTCGTCGATCCCCCACAGCTTACCTATAATTCGTGACCGGGTTTTTACGGTGTACGAAGCAGATTGAGTTCGTAGATCTTCCTGCCAAGAATATCTATATTATGTCACTTTCGGATATTCCCGTTACCCGGAGAACCTCGTTATGGCGAGCGAGGGA
Organism: Hymenoscyphus occultus; assembly: GCA_900536445.1. Classification (NCBI taxonomy): domain Eukaryota; kingdom Fungi; phylum Ascomycota; class Leotiomycetes; order Helotiales; family Helotiaceae; genus Hymenoscyphus; species Hymenoscyphus occultus. The sequence goes on along the minus strand of UNPT01000206.1, from coordinate 48,663 downwards.
AAGCTAGGCGGGCATATCGAAAAATTATACAGCGCGTGATTCAGATCGTAATTGAGTTCGCCATTACATATTTTCCTTTCCGCCATCTTATATAATGGCGAGCGAACACCTGAGAGAGAGGAGTTTTGTTTTCCAGCATCCTACTTCACTTCCTTCTTTACCTGTTTTCTCTTCGGATATACCCCTTTCAAACACACTACTTCATTGATTTCAACTTGTTTCATTCCATTCCTGTCCTTACCACAAAAATGCAGTTCTTCAACACCGCAGCCTGTGTGCTCCTCCTCACTTCCGGAGTCGCGATCAACGCTCTTCCTATCACGGATCAAGCCGCCGCTCTTTCCCCCCGTGCTGGAACTCTTCAAAATCCCTGGATCGGAAAGTAGGTCTCTTGTTTTCCGTCTTCTCTTTCTTTTCTAACTTCCCTCATTAGAGGGTGGCCCAAATATCCAGACATTTTTACTAAGGACCAAAAAACACTCAAGAAGACGCATGACTTGATATTTGGTAAACCAAAGGCCCCTAACCCACCTCCTCTCAAAGTCGACGGTCCTGTCAAGGCTCCTACTCCTGTTAAAGGCCCCGCTCTCTTCCCCCGTGCTGGAACGCTTCAAAATCCCTGGGTCGGAAAGTAGGTCTCTTGTATTGCGTCTTCTCTTTCTTTTCTAACTTCTCTCATTAGAGGGTGGAAATATCCAGACGTTTTTACCAAGAACCCAGAAACACTCAAGAAGCTTCAAAACATAATCTGGGGTAAACCGAAGGACCCTAAAATCGCCCCCCTTAAAACCGACGGTCCTCCCAAGGCCCCAACTCCTGTTAAAGGCCCTTAGACACTTCAAACTCGTGAGTCGTTTATTTCTTCTCCCCTTCTTTTCCCCTTTTTTGTTCTATTATAACTTTTCTTATTAGGCATGCGTGGCTGGCCGTTGTTGACCGTTCTACGCGAGTAATTATCCTCCCTGTTAATGGGCGAGAACCAAGTCGCAGACTCAGGGCACCGGCTACCCCAACGAAGCGCTGCACTTTGATGTTGCATGGGTCCTACAACTCAAGGTATTGGAAATACGAGAAGAATATCATGATATTATCTCGAGCATTTACTTAATATAATGATAATTTTCTAGACTTTAAAATGCGTGATTGTAATGCATTCTGTGAAGTGGCTCGATCGTGTGCCTTTAATCAGCATCTTTTTCGTCCTTTTACAAGGTCCTTCTCCCCTTCCATACTCTTTCATAACGTTTCACATTAGGCCGTAAATAAAAAAGCATAGCCAACGCCAAACCTACTTCAAAATTCGAGCAACGAATTGATCTCAGAACAACTTTCGATTGTCTTCAGTACGATCACCATTTCCACCAAGTTATCAGGCCTATGACCACAAAAGCGGCAATAACTACAACAGTTCCAGACCAATCATCATCGCCACTAGACTCGTCACTTCGTCCGTGCCTTTGCTCCTGTTGTTGATAAGGATACTGTCGATAGTTTCGAACATGGTCTTGATAGTTCGAGTAGTCTTGGGGGCGGCAGTAAGTCGTATGGTTGTTACTGACGGGGTTGGGATAAACAGGCGCAGCAGGCGGGGGCTGAACTTGTCTTGCTGGTGCAGTGACTGTACCGTAACCCCGTTGTTCAATGTATCGTTCCCATGATATCGCTCTTTCAACGGGAGATATAGCAGGCGGGGGTTCTCTTCTGGCTGGTTCAATCCTAGGCAAAGGAGGGAAAATAGCAATATGAAAAGTTTCTTCTGGTTGGGCCAAAGGATTCGCCAAAAGCCTCAACCTCCTAGCAGCACTTTGTGGCACCATCTCCGTAGATTCATACTCTTCTGCACCAAGTTCAAGCTGAGCCATCAAAAGGCGATAGTCCTCCTCTGTCAGACGAGTCTTATAAGCTCTTACATTTCCTCGTCGTCCGAAGGACTGTAAAGAGGTTCTGCGGACTGGGTATATATGTGAAGTCCCGACATAGGATTGTTTATGCAAGTCCCCTGACTCGAGATGAAGTTGTGTGAAGTGCCCTTCTGGAGGTTCTGATGTGGAATGGAAGATTGGGATGGAGTTTTTGATGTGGGGCCTATGGTTAAGTTTGCGCATGTACCTTTTGAGACTGCAGCTGTCGAAGGATGTTATCTAATTGAGTTGTCAAATGTTAGCGCCAAATAAAACAAATTCATGACTCTCTCTTAAAAATTGATAAAATGAGTTGGGAAAACTGACGCAGGCAACAACACAAACAAGGTCCCCATGGTCCCGAGAGCCTGGTCTTTGTGAGATCTTCAAGACCACAACTGGATGGTTGTATCCGTCATGGTCGAGCTCGGCGGGAGTGGATATATGTGGTTCACAGCAGCATTTTATATCTTCCCCTGATATCTCTTTGGGAGCTAGCCATACTATTGCACCTACGCAAAGATCGCCCGCTCTGGGGGCCGGTCTATTGATATTGCTCTGCTGGCGGATGGATTCCATTGTCCCAAAAAGGTAGAAGGGTTGAAATGCGTCAACAACACTTCTTCATTGACCTCGATTTCTGTAACGCATTCGGTCTTAGAGTATAAGATAGCAGGTGTATGATTGTGGAGAGATTGAGTGTAGATCAAAACCGGTTCACGTCGTTTCAAGGCGCGGTTTGGAAGCACCTTATGTGCCGTGGGGCTCAGGTAGGATTCAGCCAGTTGGGGGTACACAACTTATGCAAGAACACGAATAGAGTTATTCGGTGGGCAAACTGGAGGCTGATTGGTTTATGGCTGAATGATAATGATCTGATGATAATGCGGGGAATAAGCGCTTAGGGTCGCATTTAAGGTGTGAGGCGAGGTGATAGGCGCATTTCACCCTAAAGCTCTATCACGACATTTGCTGTTGGATATGAAGAAGCATACCTGTGAATTTAATCTCTGAACCCTTAAGAATCAAGGACGTACGAAGATAAGCCCAAAGCAGAGGTTCAAAAGAGCTTAGAAGGGAAAACTCGGACGAGCATTCTAGATACGCACATAGATCTCAAAGCGAGCAGGATGATATAACCTATTCCGAGAACAAAAAGCAGATTACGTAAGAAACTGTTTCAGAAATCGACGGTGGTGCAAAACATTGTTCCAACGCAGAAGGAAAATGTGCAAACGGAATCGTAGAAACCCAAACAACCACGTTTTGTACCCCCGTGAAGGATTTGTTTGAGACCAGGGAGCGGCCATCGTGTCTCGTATTTAGGTCGGAGACCGGCTGAAGGGCCCCAGTAGTGCTCAGCTATATACGCCTTTCCGCGAGGCATATTTGTCCATGAGATGGACGTCTGGAAGTTTCAAATGAGGAGGTGGGTGACATCAGGAATTCGTCGGTGTTGGTCCGCTGAGTCGGCCTACCCTCCCAATTTCGTGACATCAAATGTATTCTAGAAGCATGCTAGAATTTAACACATCAAAAATTCGATTTGGAACGATAGAACAGATTTGCAGATATCAAAAGCCCTATGTTGGGGTTTTCCTTCCATTTCGACCACGTGATCTGTAAAAATCACTTAACATGTATTTTAATAGAGTAACGACTCGACATTTCAGATAATACCTACGTTACATTGCGTGGAAAACAATCCTGACAGGATTTCCCGAGAGAAAGCTCACAGGAACCGGCTGCTCTTTTCTCCGGCTCCGCAGACGAATGATATTAATGATATAAATAATCAGCGGGGTCCAGGTATAGACTGAGTATTGTTCCAAAGATCCGAACCTGATAATCTCATCAAGAATGGCTAAAAAAACAACAATGGTGTTAGACACAAACATTTCCAAAATTACTGGATCACTGCTAAGCAAAATTCACCCCAGGGATAACCCACTCACGAAGCGCGTTGGAGCGCTCGCTTAGTACATGCCCAACATCCCATAACAACGGATAGGGTATATAACCATAGCAAAATGCAGGTGAGCATTTCCTTTTCTTAATCATATTTGACAGTCCATCAAATTCAATTTCCCACAGACCGCCCTTCCATATCCTGTTCTTCGACCTCCAGACATGTCAGAATACACATCCACACTCTCAGGCTTCCAACGTGCCATGAAATGGAGTCTCACCGGGCCCCCAGAAGACTCAAAACTATACGCCGAGACGACCTCAACACCAGAGTTCTACCAAATCATGAACGGCAAGCGGATCTCATACAGCGACTACGTGGCGGGTATTGAGGAGTGGCGTGCTAAGATTAGTGACTACGATCCTATTGTGTCAGTATAAATCTTTATTAAGTTAATCACACTTTTTCTTATGGTAGTGCCTTACTAACTCGCTCTCATCATCTAGCCACGAGTTTCTACGCGATGGTAATCAATTGGCAGCCCGTATGACGGGCACTATTAAGATAGACGGGGCCGCCACCGAGTTTGAGAGTTTCATGTTCGCTAAGGTGGATACTGAGAGTGGGAAATTGGAATGGTTGGTTGAGAGATCTGTGTGGGGGCCTGTTGGTGGCCTATTTGAGCATGGGGTGAGCTAAGGGGGTTATAACTTTGAGGTGGTTTGAGACTAGTCTCGCTTAAATTGGGCTGTCTTTTTCATACTACAGGGTTTTGGGAAATTTATGGGAGATTTGATTTCAATGTAGATCAATCATCGTTCCTTTTCTTTTCTAATATTCTTTCAAGGGGATTTCGATATCCCATTCTTGGATATCGAGCTAATGGGGGCACAGACTTTGTTGTTGTTGGTGTTAGTGTTGGTGTTGGTTCATCATGCCAGATATCTAAAGTGGCATGTGGAAACGCCTCATAACAGGCTGCGCATCACAAAGCTGCATCTTGATATAATGCACAAAGTAGGATTTCTTCTCTCCTCTCAAGTTGCGTTTAAATTGGGCAGCGCACATTAGAGCTTGTGAACGAAGATGGAAACCCTCAAGATCCAATGTGTCTATGTGCTTCTAGTGGTGCGGCCAAGTTGCACCATTGATCTCACAATGATAATCAACCATCAATATTCGCAACGAGCTGATTAAGTCCAGTGCCTTGGGCAGCTCCTTTGTCCTAGTCACAAAGTTAGCCAGCATACAAACCTCATGTGTATCGCGCACCCATTCAAGCCTACCAAAAGAGCTTGCGGCACATCCGACGTAGCCGGCCGCTTCGTAGAACCAGAATTCCCACCCCTCCAAACCTTCCCCGTCTTCCCCTCCAGGACATCCCCCACAACCTCCTGCGCATACTTCTCCGCCGCATCCCTCAGATGGCCATCACCCCCTCGCACACGATGCTTAATCAATTCCTCAATCGGTTTATACATCGAACCATCCGGGAGTTTCCAATCCCCGAAATATGTTTGGCCGTTGGACTGGACTGCGCCCGTCACGACTTGGACGGTTTTTACACCGAATGGCTCGATTTCTAGGCGTAGTGTCTCAGAGAGGAGCTCGAGTGAGCGTTTGGTTGCGGCGTATAGACCTGTGTATGTTAAGTATTTGTAATTTGGTCTTTTGATGGATGGAGTTACCCATGTAGGGTACGTTTAGATACCCAGATACCGAGGTCGTGTTAACAACCGTGCCTTTGCTTTCTATTAAGAGAGGCATGAAAGCCTTGATCAACGCAAGCGGGCCCCAAAGGTTGATTTCGAATATCTCCTTTGCTTCGGAGACATCGATGTCAAGGACTGGTGAGAAGTGGTTGCGACCCGCGTTGTTTACCAAGATATCGAGACGTCCTGAGATTTTCTTCACGGATTCAACGGCGGTTGTGATTTGTGAGGCGATAGTTACGTCAAGTTCTAGCAGTGTTACGTCTGGTTGATCAGAGAGTTTCCTCATCTTGGAAGGATTGCGCGCCGTTGCGAATAAGTGGTAATCATTTTTGAGAAATTCTTGGACGAGCGCTGAGCCTAATCCGCCGTCGCTGCATCCGGTGATCAGGACGAATCTCTTAGTCTGAGAGGTCATGGCGATATTGGGAAGGAACAATCTGATAAATGGAATTACATAAGTCAGGAAAGGCAATGCTGCAAAGAAGAAAGGTACAACATTTGTTATCTCAGCCAGTATTGAACACCAGCATCTCAATTTGGCAACAGGAAGAAGTCATGATTTGGTGGATTCAGTGACTAACGTTAGTGAATGTTGGCAGAAATGAAAAGATATTTAATGGAGCAGGGTATCTACTTACCAGTATTTTGGTTCCCAGGATTATGATTGTTGGTGTTGGTGTTGGTATTGGAGTAGGGAAATGGATATTTTACCCATGTAACAGTTCGATGACCAGTTTCAATGCCAACCAACAGAGATATAATGGATGAAGTGCTAACAATTCTAGGTTTTGGATTTAGACAGACAAAGCGGTGGATATAAATTTCTGTACGGTATCTGTACAAGACAATTGCAAAAGTTCACGCTCAAAATCCACCTTTTGACTTTAGCTTCTACAATTTCATCAAAGACGTTTGCTGGACAACTCTCATCCTTCTACAACCATCTGGATTTTCCATCATCCTGGACTACTTCTGGGCATTCAAGAAGAATTACGATGTGACAGGCTAGCTTTCAAGGCAAGTTGGTCTCACAACTATATAACATAAACCAACACCAACAAATCCACACAACGAAAGTGATTCTGAATTACAATCCATACATCGCAAGCTACGAGGTCATACACTACATAAGCTTCAAGCATTAGCTACATTTCAGAGGATAATTACATCTCCCCAGTAAAATACCCTGGAGATCCGCTGAAACTCTCCAACTCTCTAGCTCTATTACGTATAGATCTTCAAATAAGGAACCAATCTCCTCAGAACACCAAGCCAAACTCGCTCTGTAATGGATCTCAAAATATGTGAACCACCAACAATCCAAGACCAAACAATCTACCAACGGAAGAAGCACCCAGCGCACTACCACCATTCTTCTTCTCTCCGCTTTTCGACGGATCACCCAGCCGAGTCTGCTTAGCAAAAGACTCCAAGCAGCTCGTAGGAAGTGGCATTGTAGAATTTGCCAGAACGGAAACACTATGATTACCATCAACCACCAAATCGAACCCGACACTCGGTGTGATATGTGTTAAGTCTGAAAACACATCTGCGTCTGGTGCCCCAATAGGAGCGGGTTCACACTTTGCGTTAACGTTGTGAACTTGTGATACTTCCAGATTCAAAGCCGGTATATCCGCGAATATACTCGCATCATATTGTTCGTCGAGGAATTTGGCCTCGGCGTGGTAGGAGATTTGTGGTCGGAAGGCGGATTGGAAGGCGAAGGCTAGATCGGGAGTAGTGGTTGTGAGATTTCCTGGGATGATTATAGAGTTTTCACTGAAGCACATTTAGTTGAGAAGCATATGATGAGGCTTGGAATGTGACTTACAAGCCGACCCCATCGGTTTTTAGTAGATCTTGGACCGGAAAGATAAAAGCGTAGCTGTCTGGGACCTGACTTATGTCAACCTTACTTATGAGATGATAGTGAATAGCAGATATTATACTGACATGAACGTCAAACCCATAAGTGAAATTCGCGCTTTTCGTGTCGTTCATCCAGCCATGGAATAGAAGTGTAAGGTTTACCTCGGCTTTTATGAGACCAGGAATCTAGTGTAATCATATCAGCAGGTATATACTTCAACTCACCCCCAAATACCCAAAGAAGCCTTACACCAAGCTCAAAAGAAACATCTCCGATCTTTTGAACAACCTCGTGAGTTGGCTCCGTAGGATGAAAATTCATTTCAACATCCGCATGAAGAACAAGCCCATCAAAAGCAACGCCAATCCACACATCGTCGAGATCTTCCGGCTGGGCTAGATATGTAAAGTCGTCACTCGCAGTCAAATCCAGCAAACCACAATCGGCGTTGTTTTTGCAACCGCCAGAGATGTGGATCCATCCTTTTGCGGTGGCATTGAGAGTCAAAGTGGCTTCGGCGTTGCTGAAAATAATAATCGTTAGTTCCTCGTCAAGATAATGAAAATATAGGTGTAAAGAAAGTAGTAACTCACTCAATAGCCTTGCCATAGAACTTCATATCAATAGCTCTATTAATCTCTGGAGAATCAATTCTTTTGGCCAGCTCCGCAGGATCGGCAAGGGCGAACCGTTTGGAGACATGCTGTACCAAATGCATCGAGTCTGCAGCAAGACAAGCGCCAACACACAAAAAGATGACTCGATAGATCTTCATCTTGGAAGGTTGCTGTGATAGGAAGCTCTATGCTAGCGATATATCCAACTTGAGCTAAAGGGAAGTGGTATGAATCATCAGTTGATCAATTCCGCGAAACAGTCGACGTCAGGGGGCACTTCCTACTTTCATATGAATTTGTAGATCTTGAATAAGGCTGTCTACTTCCTCACGATAGCCCAGAGCAACACGGCTCTTCACAAACAATAATTGTGGATCGAAAAAGCTGAGGAAAGTTTTATGCACGTTAAAAGTACATAAGCAGGTCGCAACAGTCGCAACACCTCAATGCAAGAAGTGCGACCTTTCAAAAAGTCACCGTGACCACTTTGGGAAGTTGAGGGAGGAAGGCGCGAACAGCAGCCGACGCTAGCTCATGCCTTGTCTATGGACGAGGCAAGTAACAGCGCGGGAGGGGAAGTTCAACTATCGCAGTCTTAGAATGGACCTTTCATTGGACTTGGTAGACAGCCACCCCCTTTCTCTGTACTACTCTTTTTTTTTCTTCCTTTTTTTTGATAACTTTGATACCTGATATAACAAACAACCACCACAAAAGAACACTCTCTCCCCATTCCCAACCACAGAAAGCCACCGCACCCTTTCATCCTTTCATCCTTCTCTACCTCAACTGACACCCACATATACTCGCCAACCAACAAATAGCGACAAACACTTAAACAGAACCCCCTGCTTACCTACTTCTCCTTCTCCATCTCCGCCAACTCCCCATCCCCCTTCGGCCAAAGATGCGACAAATCCCCCACGGGAAGGTTAACCGTAATCCGCATCTCCGCAGCAATCATCACAACCGTGATATAATACCCCAAAAGCGCCACGAGAAAGAAGATAGCCGCTCCAGCCTAGGGATCCACAACTTATCAGAAACCTCGCACCGGACACGCTCAAGACAGAAAATTAGAGGAGGAGAAGAGAGGAGAAGCTCAAAAAAGAAGAAGAAAGAAAGAAAATACACACCTTCTGCAACCTCCCCGCCGCCTCAAAATCCCCCGTACTAACCCTCCAATACGCCCCACTCAACACAAAATTCGAAATAAAAGCAAAAAAAAAGATCGCCGCAAAAATAACATTCGTCTTCAACGCAAAGCAAAAAACAGTAAACAGCCAGAAGCCCCAGAACATCAGGTACAACGCGATAGCAGCATTATACCCCTGACTCGCCGCGCCCTCGACGGCATCGCCCGTCGCAGAGTAGGAGGCGGCGATGCCCCATGAGGGCGTGTGGATGAGGCCGAAGGAGAGCCAGAAGACGCCGAACATGCCCATGACGAGCATGGAGAAGAAGTTGCCCATGATCCATTCGAAGATGCAGGAGAGGAGGAGGAGGACCGGGCCGGTGAAGTAGAAGATGCCGCTAGAGAGGTGGGTTAGTGGGGATTGGGGAAAGAGGAGGGAGGAGGGAGGGGGAGGGCATGTACACTACGCCTACGAGGGAGGTTGCTCCGCCCCAACCCATGAGGACTGATGCGAAGGTGAGAGCTGAGATGACGAATCTGTGGAGTTGTTTAGTTTCCATTGAGATTTGGGTGGTGTCATGGTGTTGTTTACCCCATTAACCCCAATGGCGTTGGGTTCGCGAATCGTCTTCTTAGATCCCCTGCATTGGCAGTCTTTGGTGTGAGGTAAAGCTATGCGATTCAATTTGGGATTCATCTAAATTTGTGGGAGGCGGTTAATCATCACCTTTTCGAAAAGCTCTGGAGAGAGTGTCAAGGCACCAGCAGACTTGACAGGCGAAATGGGATGAATCCCAGCTTCCTCATAAGATACATCGCTGCCGAGCTTTCTCTGGGTAGCACCGTCGGTAGAAGACATATTCAATTATGACAATTACCCACACACAAAATAAGGATTATGAAATGATGGACATCAACAAGATAATATAATAAAGGATAAAGAGCTCTTAAGTCTATGAAAATAAAGTCATCTAAGCCTCACCCCATAACCACCGATGACGAGTTGGGAACCTTCTCGGCTCAAGGCTTTCTGCATGCCTACTACCACCAAAGGTAAGATAGCTCACTTACCAATACTGTACTCAGCAAGGTTTAAGCGGATGGTAACATGGATTCCCCGCACTCCGCCCCCCCTCATCTGCCGAACTACGAGTACGACCAATAAGCGAGGACTGGCAAGGAAAATTTCCCAAGCCAAAGAATGGGGAAGACGAGGTGCGCCGCCAAGATATTTGACATATGCATTGTTGATGGCTGGTAACGTCTTTGCTAGAATAGTGTTTCATCGATGGAAGATCAGATACGTGATAAAAACAAATGCAAACAAAACGACTGACGATGAGAATGTCGAACACAATTTGGTCAGATCAAAGCTGTGGAAACAAGATTTAGTCAAAACGGAATAAGAAGAATGTGGAGTTCTTAAACAAGAAAGTCTATTTTGAACCCACGATGTACTTCGTAATCGGAGATCGACATTGTCCGCTGAGCACATTGTAAACGCATGGACCGGAAGGAAGTGGGACAACGAGAGCGATAAGTATAGATGTGGGACTCAAATACTTGCTTACAGTGATCAATCTTGCTGTGACCGATACTGCAACCATGCAATTGCTCACATATTCCAGAAGCAGTCGTTGAGTGGTGCTGAAAATGTAGTCATTTCGCTCTGGCCTGTAGGAAACATGTAATTAACATGTCCTGTAGGCCAAGCCCGAGTTGTACCATAATAATGATACCAGTCCGACTACCACATGGTGGTACAGCGGTACAGATATCTTTCAAACTCATCTTATATCGTACATCAGCCTACTAGGGCCACTCCAAATATTCGATTCAGGTCTTTCACGAAAGTTTCGTGTTCGTCTGTTTGTGATTTCGCGTCAACCAAAGTCCCATCTCTCAATGGAAGAACATATTGAGACCAATCCTCAATCTCATGCACCTTCACATTTTCCAGCGATGATGTACGCTGCGTTGACGTTGGTCGCTGACTCAAACGAGCAGAGTTTATGGCTGCATTGCGAGCAATAAATGAAAGGTTGAAGGGAGTTAGGTTTTCAGACACGGTTGGTCCCTAGAAATATCAAGACCAAGTTCTGAATGAGGCATAGTAAGGTGAACCTACAACTTCTTCCAATGCTTCTGATGATGGGTGGGTTGGATATGAGAAATGGAATTGAGGTGTTTGCCCATATATCCAATCTCGTGACTGATGAATGTTAGTGGAAATGTGTGATGATGGGCAAACGTATGGTCACACACCTTCAACTCTTTTAGTCCCGTCATGATCTCTGGTACGTCTCCTTCCTCTTCGCCAACTAAAACGGGGTCTACACGGTCGTACATTTCTTGAAATTCCTTGACCACGGCATCCTCGAAATCCGCATTCTGCACTTCCACATTGGCTATTGGAGAACTGAAACTATCAACCCCTCGGGCTTTGATATATGGTTTGCCGGGACTTCTCAAGAATTTCCCGATATCCTTTAAATTTGGCGAATTCAACAAACAGGTGCCGTGGTGTACACTCCGTAGTCTGGTGAGTTTATATGCACTACCGGAGACTTTCCACGGCTTTGCTGCTGCGGGTGAATTCATGACGATATCATGTCGTTCATTGACCCGAACACCATCCACGGCAAGACGGCGCAAGGCGCGTACCACCATCTGCGCATGTATATCTCGGTCGAAGTTGGAAGTTGGACAGATGACGCTGTAGTTCATGTTCCCTTCATCGTGCCAGACTGTTCCCCCGCCGGATCTTCTTCGCACGAGGTCGGGTTTTAATGGACTGCTTCGAAGGAGGGATAGGTTGCATTCTACCCATGGGTTTTGATTTCTCCCAATGATGATGCTGGGCGAGTTGGTATATAGGAAAAGAATCGTAGACTCGGCTGGAGATTTGGTGAGGAGGTGGTGTTCAATGGAGAGATTCAGGTACGGTGATTGGCTTCTTGAGAGGTAGATTTGCGTTTTAGCATTGGGGATTTGGTGGAGAGAAGATTGGAAGCGAAGCTGCCATTTGTGGATGTTTGGTGCCGGTGTCAAGATCCGTGAATGGGAGAAAAGAAGACTTGCCCCTCTAGATGGTGACATTTAGTGGGATGCCTCAGACCGAAGAGCTATGATAGCTATCGTCTGCTGAAGGTGCATAGCTTTGGTCCACGGGTGTTTCTCGTGGGCTGCCGCCGGACCGAGATCGGATGCAGGTGGTACCACCGGTGGTACTTCAGGGACCTGGTAGATCTGCCGTCCAGTCTTATACCAGACCAACACCAGCAGTTGCACCAACATCGGCACCAGTATCGGCGGCCAGGAGATGGAGGGAGTAATCTGTCGGGTAGCTTTACCGGCATCTATAGCGACATTAGTGGAGTGAGTCACATGGCATACGCGCCAGATTCCCAGGTACTTATAAGGTCCAACCGTCCGATCCTTCAATCCACACCTCATCCCCCCCCGCCTTGTTCTCCAGGGATTCTTTGTACAGCGACCAGCTACTCGCCAGGTACACCCGAAAGAGTCATTGGCAGAAAAAAAGTGTACAACACCACCACATCCGTTGCTCTCCTACACGAATCCCTTTTTATTCTCGACCTCTACCAATATCAGAAATTGACAACTGCCCCATCCATTCACAATGTCAACCTTTGGGAATCTCTTCAGGGTTACCACGTAAGCCATGCCCCTCCTTTGTACCCCTCCAACACCTGCAACGTGCCTTCCGTATGCTAAATGCGTAAAGCTATGGAGAATCGCATTGTCTTTCAGTAGGGTGTATTGTCGACGGAGTCCCTCCTGGAATGGAGCTCACCGAAGAAGACATCCAACCTCAAATGACACGACGAAGACCCGGTCAAAGTGCCATCACTACACCCCGCAATGAGCAAGACATCGTCGAGATCCATTCCGGCACCGAGTTCGGCGTCACCCTGGGAACTCCGATTGCAATGATGGTACGAAATAAGGATCAGAGACCCAAAGACTATGGCAATTCAACCATGGATCTCTTCCCCCGGCCGAGCCATGCCGATTGGACATACTTGGAGAAATACGGTATCAAGGCAAGCAGTGGAGGTGGACGAAGCAGCGCGAGGGAAACCATTGGACGGGTGGCAGCAAGTGCAATTGCTGAGAAATACTTGAAGTTGTCACATGGCATTGAGATTGTCGCTTTCGTCTCGTCTGTTGGAGAGGTTGATATGTTCCCACCTACCGCAACACATCGTACGCCTTCCACCAACCCCGACTTCCTTGCGCTCATCGAAACGGTAACACGGGAAAAGGTGGACGGATTTGCCCCCGTCCGGTGTCCTCACGAGGAAGCCTCCAAGCGAATGGAAAAGGAAATCGAGGAAGTTAGGGATGATCATGATAGTGTTGGAGGAACAGTGACCTGTGTAATTCGAAATGTACCAAGTGGATTGGGAGAGCCATGCTTCGAAAAGATGGAGGCCATGCTTGCTCAGGCTATGATTAGTATCCCTGCTTCCAAAGCCTTCGAAATTGGCTCTGGCTTTGGCGGTTGTCGGGCTCGTGGATCCAAACATAACGATCCTTTTATCGTGGCACCTGACGTTCCTCCAATGGAGACTGGAGCGTCCAGAAATGGCGCTACAAGACCGAAACTAACAACCAAGACGAACAATTCTGGTGGAATTCAAGGTGGTATCACGAACGGGGCCCCTATCTACTTCCGCGTGGGATTCAAGCCTGCAGCTACAATTGGGCAAGCTCAAGAGACAGCAATGTACAATGGGGAGGCGAGTGGAACTCTGGAAGCAAAGGGAAGACATGATCCATGTGTTGTTCCTCGTGCTGTGCCCATAGTGGAGGCGATGGCTGCGTTGGTTGTTATGGATGCACTGTTGATTCAACAGGCAAGGGAGCAATCGAGACGTGTACTTCCTCCACTGAAGAAGAAAGATCCACCCAATGGTGAGAAATCTGTTGGCGTCAACGGTGTTTAGAAATAGATAGACAAAGTTTCAGTTGGTTCTACTTCTTCCCTTGAGGGAGAACCCGCTTGGCGGTTACGGTGTTTAAAAAGCGATAGGCAAAGCTTCAGTTAGTCCTTACAATCAAGTATATTCTCACACGATCCCTTTTTACTGCCGCGTCATTGTGAGGTTCTTCAAATCTTTCCTCACCGAGATCGCAGGGAGCATCGGATACCTACATACCTACCTCCCAGTATATATATCGCACAGATTCTTCATTTCCCAGCCTGATTCTTATAGAATTCTTTGCCGAAACAATCTTCCCGTTTTCCTTCCATATAATCATGCAAGGAAGGCATTCGTTCCCCAACCATCTCCTCCCGAGGCGAGACCTCAACCTTGTTCATCACATCATACGTCCACTCTCGACTTCGCCATCAAGAAACATGGTGAATGAAAGAATGGTACAGTACTAGAAAACAGCGTTGGAGAAAATAAGTCCTATCTATCTTTTAGCGATACTATGAATACCCACTGAAATCAATTCGTTGACTCTCAAACTTCGAGGCGAGGCGAGGCTTGTTTTACTGTATGTAGCTTGGGCGTGGTTACAAAGCCAGAGCCCAGCATCATTTTTTGAAAGGGCTGAGGAATGGAATGCTACGCTGGAGAATCGTAGTATGTATCGTACAACCTTATGTGGAGAGATTTACTTTTATATGTATCCGGAGAGATGGGTGGTTGGATACTGGGTTTTGGGGTTGCTTGATTAGATAGTACAGTGCATAGGTAAAGATGGATAGGTAGCTATTACTTTAAAAATTGTACAATTTACATGATATGATATTCTTACAACGACAACTCGACTCCGCGCTGAACTAGGTACCTACAGACTATCGAACCCAACGCCGTGCATGTCAATCCAAGTGGTAATACAATCCCTCACTCTCCATTCCCTAATTCCCCAAAATTTTCCAAAGTTTTTCCATCCCATATAACGCCCCTTTTCCTCCTTTCCAATAAACCAACCCCTCAAATCAAAAAAGCAAATTCGGATTATCCCCCTCCAACAACGAATAATCCGCACTCAACAACCCCATATCCCAAAAATTAAAGTTCGACGGACTCATCCCATCAACATCCATCCCCATACCCCCCACACCCTTCTCCGTATCCACCGAATCACCCCCCTGACTCAACGTACTCCCATTATTCTGCGTCGCGAAATTCCACGTCGCATCCAGATCCAACCAACTAAACGTCCCCGGGCCCGCTGGTCGTGGCTGGGATGCGAACCGCGAGGCGTCGTGGCCGTTGGGACTTAGATGGATGGGTGCGAATCCGGTGTGTTCGTATGGGGTTTGATTGGCGGGGTTGAGGGGGTAGTTGGTGGTGGTGGTGGTGGGGTCGTGGTTTGGATGGTTGAGTGGCATTCGCTTGTGGGGGGCTTTGCGCCAGAGGAGTTGGAGGAGGCGCGCGTAGCGGGAGCCCATTCCGTTGGCGCCTACGGAGGCTTTCTCAAGGCGGGAGATGGTCTGTTGGATCATTTGGCGGACTACTGTTCTTTCTTCTTCGGTCATTGTTGTTGTGGAGCGGGCCTACAATTGGTCGGGTTAGCGAGGGTCTATAAGGTTTTTCAGTGAATTGTAGAGTTTACCTTGTAAAGAAAGACGGCGCTATAGATGATGTACAGATAATATGACGATGGCATATATCGAAGTGTTTCGGGATCAACGAACGTGTTGAAAGTAGACAGAAGAGATTTGGCAGCGTCAAGTGCTTCATAGATGAATCTTGCGTCGGAGGCTGAGGCATCTATCAATTGCATCGGTCGATTTTGGGTGCGTTGACTATCTCGTTGGAAAGTGAGAGCTCGTGATATAGTGGCTTGGTAGGCGAATGCATTTACATATAGACGTAGGTACTCGTATGTTAACAGAAGGGTTGCTTTCAGTCTAGGAGAGCCTATAGAGTATCAGTACTTTGCTTAGATCAGAATAGTTTCGATGCTTACAAGCAAAATCTCCCCAAAGCTCATGCCAATTTCTGATACTAGTGCGAAAATCGTCTAGATATTTTGTATACCTACCCTCTAGCATTTCTTTCCATCCATGACCTTTCGAAGAGTAAAGGATATCGTGGACGTTGCCAAATATCTGCGTCAACTCAAGGTTGGCTTGAAAAATACGACTCCAGTCATCGGTATTTTGGGAGTTCGGTGGAGGCTGGAGAGTGGGGAAGTCACTAGATCTGAGCCCAGATAAAGGACCAGGGCCTCTAGACCAGAAACCCTTTCCAATTCTGACAGAGACTTGACGATCGCAAATATAGCATGCCGACCATACGAGTCTTTTGCGATTGAAAATTGCTTGATCTTCATGAACATCGCTCTTGAAAGACGTCCTATCGATTCCAAGAAAGTAGCCAAGTCGTAATGCCGTTCCGATATACATCCAGGCTACACGGTCTTCTTCACCACGACCAACCGCAAGGGTGGATTGAGGTCGATGGGAAACCCACTGTGATAAGAGTAAAAGCGCTTCGACTGCTTCAACATCCGCATCTGCGCCAGATAGAATCATAGAAACCAACTGCTGATTGTGGTCGTAGCAAAGTTGGTGAACTCTCTCTTGGTCTTTGGACGCAACTGTGAGAATGGCAGAGAACAAATGAGGTTCATTCCGAGACATCCATGGCAGTCTTGCTCTGTCGAACGTTTCTTGGGGAATTATGGGAAAGAATGGATGGAAAAACTCTTCATAGCTGTTTCTGGTTAGAAAGGAAATTTACGAAATTCTCACCCAGGATCTTACCTTGAGAATAAGTGGTAAATCATCTCGGGACTAATCATTCCATCTTGAACGGGCTTATAGTGAAAGTAGGAGTCCGGGTTGGTTACAAGAGGGCTATGGAGACTTTCGATTGGGCTGGTTTGATGATTCCTTGCTTGATTTTGAGGCTGGTCACTTGGTGGCGACTCGCCATCCTCGGCGGAATGAGCGACTTGAGCTAAGATATCCAGGGCATCAGATGGATTTTGTAGATCTACGGAGGCAATGTTTTCATGAACACCCGTTCTTTCTGCGGATTTTGATGAGTTCCCTTCTAATAAAGACGTGGAACCGTTGAGCTTTAGAATGACAGTTAGCATGACTTGGAAGGATTTCCCAGAAGAAAAGATACTTACAAGTTTATCTTCCACCCGATGGGGGTCATTATGACTCACGGTAGTAGCCGGTGTCAATTGTTGTGGCCATGCATATGTTGGTTCTGGTCGGGGACCATAGTTGTGCTGAAAAGGTGGTGATCTTTGATGAGGTGATTGTGGAACGTGATTGTATGCAGCAGTCTGCACAGGCAGTGATGATCCAGAAAACGAATTATTTGGAGACGAGCTGCCGTTATTTAGAAGAACCGAATCATCCTGAATAGGAGAGGTTTGATTATCTTGCGTCAGGTTCTCGTCAAGTTTCGGTTTCTTTCTCACTCTACGACCACCACGATGGCTTTCCCCCAAGACGCAATCCTTTCCCTCTCGCTGGCATCTTCGACAAGGCTAAATAGATGTCTCGATCAGTTTGTTTTCTTGAAGCCGTGATAGCCACAGCTGCGTGATGTGCCTCCGAGTCACGAGGACGAGATGTTAACATGGCCTTGTCGAGGAAAATAGCCACTCTCAAGGTACGGGACTGTGGAGAAGATGAAAATAAAGAGAAAAACTCACCGGTCTACCACCGTTTGCCTCCAGGTAACATTTACTTTTTCTGCTTCGACAATTCAAACATGCCCGATAGGCTCTCATGGACTCCAACGGAGGGAGTCCACTTCTCCGGTCAGCGGGTGAAGACTCTGACATCCGAGGGCTGCCTCCGGCATTTGGAGGTGGAGGCATTGTGAAGCCGTTGGATGTTGCATCGTCATTACTCGGCCCGGCCATCAACGGGGGCAATGTCCTAGGCGATTCCACCATGGGAGAGTCAACCCGCTGGCCAGAGGAGATGGTTGCAAGACCGTGGATGGAGGTTTGCGGTGCGGTGCGGTACGCGCGGCGAGTGTCGGCTTTTCAAGTGATGTAAACTTAAGGTTAACTCAATCCAGAGGACAGAATGGGGAATGGAGGGCGAACTCGAAACACACCTTCGATGCCCAGAGTGGCATCGAGAGGTTCGAGGTGGTGAGAGAAGGGGAATTGTGCAGATCTAGCTGGAGGATTGAATTTACTTGAGCCTTTTGCTTCTGTTGAGTTTGTCGTCACCAGCTAAAGGGAGGCACGTGGTTGGGTACGAATTTCGGATAGAAAAGAAAACGTGGGGGTGGGTGCGGGGAAGGCCTGGTCAATTACTTGGGGTACTGCCACTTACTGTGGGGATTCTAGCGTCGTTTCAGCCCAATTAAAATGTCTCCACTTTTTATCCACAACTTCCTGGGGCTCCAGTGGTGCTCCTTGCTTTACTAACAAGCCATTTTATAAGATCGTAGTTTTCTACAATCATACAAATAGGTTGCGACAAAAGAGATCTTCAAGTTTTCCTAAAGGCTGCTCATTCAAGATTCACTCTCGCCTAGCTAGTAGTGGGGTAAACAAGGGGGAAGAGCGCTACAAACCAATGTTTACTTGGTCATAATAAAGACTAATTGGCCACAATTGATCTTCTCTGACCATGAATTCAATTCACCTGTCTGCCCTAAAGAAAACACAGCCAGTGAATACTGAGAATTCAGTAGTGGGCGCCACCCGTATTTTCAAATGTGCATTCACTACAATGCCTAGAACTATAACATTCTCATGCGGGAGGCACTCTCTTACATTATCATCAACGTTTTTTCTTACATTACAGCCACACCAGCGCTTTCCCTTACATTATACCCAAAGTTATATGTCATACCATACCTCTTCCATCTCAAGCCATCAAAAGCAATATGTCACGTCCCATGAGGAAGAGCATCTTCCGATTAACCAGTTCTCGGCAAACCCCACAAACCCATGAGAGACCTGGGTCAAAAAGCCTCTATGAGCTTCTAAAAGAATATTTCCTGCTTCTACTTCCTCCCAAGTTTCGAAAAGCACCAGTCTGCTGCGTGATAAACCCCGAACAAGCAATTGACACCAAACACCCCAGACCATTGAACGATTATGACTTCGAAGCCCCTCAGCGAGGCCTGCAGTTCAATAGCTATTCCCCTCATGACCTACCAATCTTCCTGCACCATGTCCTTTCGACTCGCCCTCCCCTCAACGACGAATACCAAAAAATGCTATCTTCAGACGTTCCATTCACATGGACAGCCGACCGTATGAAGCAGCTGCTGGATACGTGGATGGTCTTATTCGACGACTGGTTCTTTGCAGGACGGTTGAAGGATACTCTCACAGGGGTCAATTTTCGTCGGCGCGTTGGGGACCAATTCGATGGATACGAGTCTGCTCATGGTGTGTACTCGCGGTACGAGAAGAAGATCTGGATCCAAATCATTCGCCGGAGTCGTGTGCAATCTTACATGTGTACCTATGAAGAATACTTCATCTCTGTCCTCTTGCACGAGATGGTTCATGCGTTTCTTGATTTGCACCACTGTCAGAAAAGTTGTTGTATGGGTAAAGGGTTAAGACTCAAGCACGCCTCGCAAGAACATCTGGGTAAGGGTTGTCATGGTATGTATAAGTTCCTTTACCACTAAAAGGATGTCATATATGGGATTATATCAAGTACTAACTCTGGTAACATAGGACCTCCATTCGCAGATTCTCTCAAAATACTCCAGGACGCTTTGCAGAAGTCTGTGAAATGATATGTTTGGGACACTCTACCACCATCCGTCCTCGAATCTATGAAAACCGAACGCTGGCAGCCGCGTGAGGAACAATTACAACACTGGAATATGAGAAATGACTTCTTGGTAAATTTGGGAGGTTGGGATCTGGACAAGGAGCTCGCTGAAGATCCATGATGGAATGCGGAGAAATCGATAGCCGATATAAAGTGATGAGCTAATGAGACGGAGGAAAGAGATACCCCTCTATGTGGAACATAGAACTTTCAGTTGTCTTCACAATCGTATGTGGAAGATTCTTGTGTCATAGCTTCGTCGGTTGTAACAAGAATGATAACTGTAAAAACACACTCATTTATTTGCACCTCTTTTCGCTAGTAGATCAGCTTGTATCATAATAGTGTTAACTCGCTTGGCGTGCATTTCTTGAGCACTGACATTCCAGGAAGGGTCGGTATGAAATAAGTGATATCATAGAATACAAGTGGTAAACTAGAATGAATTTATGTATCTTCCAGTGTCTTCCAGTGCTCACGAAATGCATGCCAAGCGAGTTTATCCTCATATCACATTACCTTTTATTCCTTAATATTTGTTAGCCTGGCAAATGATCAAGATCAGGGCTCTAAATAAATAGCGTAGAGTAAAATAGGTGCCCAGACTTGGGCACGATATTGTTGATATGATATCCGGGAGGGGGACTAGAGGTGTCCACGATAAATATCGTATTGTAAATATATAGACGATACAGTATCGGATATCAGCTTTCTCACGATATCTAATCCATCATATAAATTATAACATCGATTACCATCACACGTGACCTGGAAAATCGTAACCTGAATAGAGACTAAGTACTAAGGTTATAATAAGTACTACTGTGTGAGAATACAGTTTTCCTTCGAGCTAGATAACTAATACGTAATAGCGTAATATATACTCTTCTAACCCATTCGGGAATATATTTAGAGGGAATAGGAATTAAGCGAGGATAACCTAGATAAGTATAACGAAACGTGTTTTATTTCGGTACTTTATATTATTGTAACTTGTCTTATATTATATAAGTAGTATACTAAAGTATTAAGTTTATATAATAACGAGGATGGAATACATAGGAGTACGATAACGAGGCGACGGTAAGAGCGTAACCGTAAGTGTTAGGGATGAAACAGTAGACTGTCAAAGTAAGCTGTGAAAAAGTGGAATAGAGAGAGAAGCTAGCTAAGGGGAGTGGAGCGGCTCTAATATACGACCTGTCTGCTGGCCTGGAAGCGTCCGGAATAGGACTAGCGCCTTCCATGGAATATGCTAGTGCTAGACAGTGGAGCCTGGAGTGCTCGTGTTGTATAGTAACAGTAAGGGTATTCAGGAGTTACTATTGTTAAAAGGTAAGGTATAATTTCATAAGGATTTAGATAGTAGCGGTATGTTGATTTATATATAGTGGCAAGAGGTATTCTAGAGAGATACTTCTAACGCCTATAGTTAATTCAGGAATTAATCTCAATTTGAAAGGGTAAAGGATACATAGATAAAGAGGTTAGAATTCGACTAATATACCTCGTTTATAGTAAAACTAATATGGGTATGTCGACTCCCCCGCTAGAACTATTTAAATAATCCCCTGTTACGAATTCCTACTTATAAGGTTATACTAATTCGTTAATGCGACGATAACTGAAGTACTATATAACGTAAGTACTCTGCAGGATAATAACTCTCTTGCCTATATATTATTATTATAGACTATTACTTAATTAGTAACAAGGGGTACTTAGGGGGTCCGGCTAAATCCGAGCGGGCGGACCGACCGGCGAGAGTACAAGGAGGCACCTAGGGTACGTTACGGCGACTCGGCCCGGCTAAACTCCGAATCGGCTAATTATTTCTATACTAATGTTTAGCCCCTCTGTTCAGGCGTAGCACATTATAAAACACGTAGCCAATGTCTATGTTAACCATCTATACGTTCTAGGTAGACGCTAGCTTAATCCCCATACAGCACATTTAGTAACAACAACTAGAAGGTAGATCAACTGTAAGTTCAAGTATGCTAGACGTCTCCAGAAGAATAACATTGTCTTATGGTAGTCGGGTACTATAAGACCGGATCATGCTAGATATTAGCAAGATCATGTATTAGGGCCCCTAGATACTGTTCAAGGTTTTTTTGTAAGGGACTTTAACTCTGTTCCTTATAGCGCAATCGATAATAACCTCTGTCAAAAACGTGCGTAGCTGAGAACAAAAAAAAGTACGAAATCAGGGAACTCAGAAAAGTAACCCCCTTATATTATTAGTAGTAATATCGACTTTTTATATAACCTACAAGCGTTTCTGTATTATAATTTAAGAAGGTACAAAAAGTCGATTCTTGCGACCGCGAGGCAAGATGGCAGGGGTTAGGCCTTCGTATATTCTTAGCGTGTTCATAGCTAGAACCTAACTTTCCGTCCTTCCTTGAATTACGATATAATTATATCCCTAGAGTATATAAAAAGTCGATACATCTACTAAAAATATATCAATACTTACTCCTATAGTAGAGTAAAAGCCCTATAATTGTGATTGTTATATTATATAGAGGAAGCTATCTTACGATTCCGCGTTTTCACTTTTTTTTAGTGTTCCTAAAAATCATGATTTTGATAGAGGTTATTAAGCTATCTTACGATTCTGCGTTTTCACTTGTTTTTAGTGTTTCTAAAAATCACGATTTTGACAGAGGTTATTAATAGCGCTGTACTTTAGCCACGCCTACACTAGAAAACCTATATTTATTACGCCTAGGGCGAAGTATATTTGGGTGTATTTTTTATTAGATAGAGCTAGGTATCCATGTTTACTACTAGATTATAGACGTCCGATAGCCGTCAATAATCTTCTGTAATAACCGCGAGAGATCCTAATCTTTCTTAGACAACCAACATCTTCTCACTTTACAAAGTCAACCAACTACTACACGAGAAATCTCAATTTTCCAGACAACCAATATCTTTCCACTTTATAAAGTCAACCAACAACCATCATACTCAAACAAAATGCGTTTCTCTACCTTCTCCCTCCTCGCACTCGGCGCACTTAGCAGCGGCGTCACCGCAAGGTCTGGGCATTACTTCGGCTACTGCCTCGACAAAAACAACAACGGCCTCCTCACTGTCTACAACGCCGCGAAGACTCAGAACGCGTGCAACATCCACAGAAACCAAGTTGTCGACGGTGTACAGTGTCCGGACTGCGAGTATAGAGACGACCCGAACAAGAAGGACGATGAAAGGTGCTATAGTCCCGGCGGAAAACTCGACCCCTTCACTTGGGATAAGATCTGTATTATTCGGGCCGATGCCGCAGGTTCCGCTACATCGGATTAGATGAGGTCGAGCTTCTTCGTTTTTCTGGGAAGTCGATGGGGTTTCATGGGACAAATGGGTTCTCGTTGACTCGTACTGTATTCAAACATGGGCACGATAATGCTTGGATATCAGGGGCCAAGGGAGGGAAAAGTGAGAGGGAAGGGGTGGGGGTGGGCGAGTTAGGGTATATGGTTCACAATGATTATCGCATCGTATTAAAAGGTTATGGGCAATGCAATTTCGGCAATTTGATGATGCCTAACGCAAAATTAATTGTTGTACACGTATTTTGGAAAAAACTATAAATGCGGCCACGAACTAATTAGTATCAGTACGGTAAGGTTACTCGTATTACTTTTTATTTCCAGCGAGATGGCCTAAGTACAACTCGAAGAAGGCCGAAAAGGGCTTCGATGGGAGCCTAATGGGCTAATTTCAATCTCAATTTTGATTGGCCTTAAAAGTTTTGTTTTCTTACTAAGAACAAAAATTTACAAGCGCTTTTATAGATACCTATAGGGTTTGGATTCCCCTTCACCAAAATTTATTATCGTTCTAGTCTCAGACCACTTTGTTATCTATTGTATCTCTATCCCGATTCTCTTGTAGTCCTCGGCTATAACATTCGCGAGGAACTCTGTCTTATCTTTGGCGATTAAAGGGCCGAATGCCTCTGTTCCAAATACGCAGATTCATAACGTTAATCCTCAGTTTCCTGTTCGAAATCACGATTATATCTGGATTCCAAGCAATTCTAAGTATTGCGGCATTGAATCACCCACAATCCCACATTTACTTTGCGACTCGTGTGGTCCCTTGCTTAACCAGTCGTTTTTCGTTGTGTTAACCTTTTCAAATCGTGCCCAAAACCACCGCGTGGTCGTATATTTCTCAAACTAGACGATTAAATGAGGCTTGAGCGATTCAGAAGCTTTAGATGTGGTGGGTCACCCTTTGGGTTCTTAAGATCCTAGGTAGTCGTTAAACCTATACTGTTCAGGCCGTAGAAAGTCGTTACTAAAATATGGTCCGGTGGCCAATTCTTGAGATATAAATAAGGATATAGTTATAGCGATTTTCTTGGCATAGGCAATAATACGGTCATTTAATCAAGTACAAGGAATGTATACTATAGTACTGGAATGAATTAGTGCTATGCTTATATTTTCTTATTTCCTGTTAAATTATACTTGAAATATAGCTTTTTACTTCGAACTTTACTAGACTACTATTAATTTAAGGCATTTGGTGTCTTCTAAGGGTAAATGTAAGAACATCTTTCGTACCAAAGAGATTCTAGCACCCCGGAAAACCTAAGGATATCCTTATCCCCTAGACTACACAGGAGGAGCTCCGCTAATTATAGATAACACCAAGAATATTAAGCGATCTAATAGAACCGTGTATTTTACTAGTTTTAGCTATATATACCTTAACTATAATAACAAGGGATTTTCAAATATAACTAGACATCTCATTTCTTCTAAGTAAAGTTATTTTGACGCTATATACTTATTCTTTACTTATTATTAAAGATTAAGCCTAATATAACTATCGGTTTATAATAGTAAATGATTATTAGCTAGCTCCGAGCATAGCTGCTCCTTCGGGACTAGTATGTTCCGCTAGCGTACTATTGTATCTATAAGTAAGTAGGCACTTAGCTAGCTACACTTGCTCGGATAATATAATATTAGAGACTTAGTTATTACCCCTAGTAATATAGGTCTTTCGCATCACCCATTTGACTGAATACCTAAGACAAACCAAAAATAACTCCTTTTAGATAGTAAGGTAATTTAGTACTATTCTTTTGGTATTAATATTGTCGCGATATCTGCGTTCTGGCCAGGGAGGGGTAGTCACGTGGTACTGTCTAAGACAGTCCATAACACCACCATATATTAGCTAGCACCCACCCTCTCTTAGAACCACATACGAATATACAAAGATCATATTCAGTGTCCGGGCTGAAGAAGCCAAACCAACAAATATAGTTGTAATAATAACGTGTACTTGAAAGTAGACATAAGTAAATATAACAACTACGTCAAATTAAGCCTCAAATGCCCAGAAACGCGGCTTGCTTAGCCAAGCGACTTTGTTCTACGAGCCTATCCTATTTGCTTTACTTTCAAGCACAGGCCTGGAAGGGATAAGTCTGAAATGTGTTACAGGACATTGAAATGGGGAATTATGTAGACAGAGAGTCCCTGGATCTGCTGCATCATGGCTGTCCATTCTTAAAAATTGTAGGACTTATTAAAAGTGATGCTGTTAGTATTATGAAAGTTTGGATCCCTCCCCTTTAGTAGTACACACAGGCCCTCTTTTGGAGCGCTTGGCTGCAGGTAAGAGGATAGTATTCATAAGTACTATAAGTACTACTACTTAGTATATTAATAAAAGTCGGGACCCACTTCGTCCCAGGCGAAATAAATGTAGGTTTGCTAGGTGGCTAAGGTTATAAACAAGGTAGAAACCCCCGAAAACCCTACATTTACTATATTTTGCCTAGGACGAAGTAACAAGATACGGGAACAACCAAGGATATCATTATAGCATGTATTCTGGTATCGAGTTTCGCCTGTACAGGATGATAGATGACGCAGTGACTTAACACATTACACGAACTGGGGAACATCAAACATTCTCAGAAAATTCTGAAACTACGGAGTACAGGACCTCTAATCTTGGCCCCCCTGATCAAGCCTTCGCATATCCTACTAAAAGTATAAAATCTACAAAAACCCACCACTTCGTTGCGAACCCATCAAGTGACCAACAAACTTATCAAAAGCCTTCTCACAACCGACCCATTACCAGTAGAACAAAGTCGACCTACCACTATCTCAACATGAAGTTCTTCACCCTTTTTTCCTTCAGCCTCGCTTCCGTCAGCATCGTAGCAGCTGTCCCCGCACGGGAAGGATTAGAAGCAAGAAAAGCGGTCCCGCTCTCACAATGTCAGGAGGACTGTGGCAGTCAGGTTAGTAGATATTTTTCATCTTCGCAGGCATTGACTGTTTACTAATGTCCGACTAAAATGTAGAAAGTTGTAAAATGTGATTACGATGGCAAACGTTTGTCCTTCACATGCGGATAATTAGTTGAACTGGAAGTGCGATTTACAACAAAAAATAACACAATACATGTCCTCTAGAGTAGGAGCTGAGAAATATTGAGTCCGGGTTAAATATCATCATCTACAACTGAGGCCCGTTTCAGTGGGAGGGTGAAAGACATACTTGGAAGGGGTGTATGTTGTATAATTGAGCAGTTTGCAGAAGTTCTGTCGGGACAATTTGGTAAAATAGTATACTAATCGCGTTACAATTACTCCACTTATCTATTTCTTCTACCTGAACCACTCTCACTGGGCAAAACGTGGTCAAGCTCAAGCCCGGAGGTCATCAGTTGAACTCACCCTAAACACAAAAGGCATCCAACCGGGATACTTGTATGGTAGTAGTAAGGGACTATCCAGACGCTGCCAGCTGGCCTTATATATAAGCTTCGGTAGCCCCGAATCAATCTTGTTCAATCAGTCGAGTGATTAGAGAGTTGAAATCTTATTAGAGATTACGACCGACGATACTGACAGTGTATGGCGGTTGAAATTATCCACCCCACTATTTCGGTGGTATTTTTGAAATCATCGTGGTAACACTTCTAAACAAATACTCAACCCGACTCGAGTAGTACTCAAGTTGAGTTGAATAAGTAAGATTAGGTGATTACGTTAAGTTAAGTCAAGTAGTAGATTTGACTATTTAAGTAATACTCGAGTGATTATATAAAACGTGACTAAAGAGATCCTGTCCCTGTTCTATGAATTATAAAGGGTCTAGCCAGCTTTGAGTTTCCCCCTACC
Organism: Hymenoscyphus occultus; assembly: GCA_900536445.1. Lineage (NCBI taxonomy): Eukaryota > Fungi > Ascomycota > Leotiomycetes > Helotiales > Helotiaceae > Hymenoscyphus > Hymenoscyphus occultus. Next base: position 21,568 of record UNPT01000206.1, on the reverse strand, counting down.
CCCCTACCCCCCCTTCCCCCTTTCTTAATTACTTTCTAATCTACCTCTATATAAATCGGACAATCCAATTAGCTAAGAGGGCTATATTATAGGTTTATACCTTACCTATAACAAGTCGCATAGAGGGGTAGGGGAGACGCGAGTTATCTAGACTATTTATTAGCCCCGACTCCTGAGGCGGGGGTACTCGGCTAAGTATAGGTAGGCGGACTGCCCGTCCGGAGTCGGCCAGCGAGCCTGGGCGCGCTACGGGGCATCGGGCCGACACTACTTAAGTTACTCATAAGTTAATCGAGTACTTAGCAAGTTGAGTTAATTAGCGATTTTAACTACTCCAGTTAAGTTAAGTAGCTACCACTACTCAACTCAACTACTAGAATTTACCACGCTGTTTGAAATTATGGGCAAAGCTTTATTCTTTGCCCTCTTTTTGGAGAAGGTCACAGCTAAATTTCCTGGGGTACCCCTAGTATTATAAAACAAGCTCTACGTGACCATATAATTGCTCTGAGGAGTTAAGGGTTTTGCAAAATTGTTGCGTCTGTAATATCCCCCCTCCTCAATCACTTAAGTTGAATTCTTCTACTGACCGTGCTTTCCCGGTACAAATAACCCAGTGAAAGGCGAAGATAACGTTTTTTTCTCGAGGATAAAGGTTGAAAGCTGAATGAAACTAATATCTCGAATACTCTAAACCTAGCAAACAGTAGTTGTAATTTAGTGTAGAATAGTATCAATCGAGGGAAGAACCTATCCATTGGGAAAAGATATTGAACAAGGAGTTCAATTACTGCTTATAATTAGAAAATCTGCTCATAGAATAACATGCTTCATTGACACATCTGGCGCCGACTGATGTGATTGGCACCAAGCTATTCCTGGTTTTTCATGGCCCTCACGGGTGTGGATGGCATTCCTTTAACATCACCACGAGCCGAGCCATCACAACAAAGTCCCTCAAGATCTAAGCGAGATGATTTGCAACACCCCGAGAAACACATCATGCTGGACAGAATCTAAATCAGTAAAAACTTCGATTGTCATAGTGACGCTGGGGCGGAGTGGCCTATTTGAGAAGATTGCCGATCTCGAAACAAGAACTTATAATTTTGAGATTTCCGAGAAGGAGTTGACATTAAATGACACACCAAAGCTTATGCAAGTCATCATTGGCAAGTATCATCATCCTGTCCTCTAAGCCAGTGAGTCTTTCATTTTTACCCGTTTATAATTTATGTTCAAACAGGTTTTATGAATTGGGGCGATAAAGTGGAAACGTCTGTCAAAAATAACTTGAAAAGTAATGGGTTAGCAGCAGACTTAACCAGTTAGATCTATACGAGACTAAAACATTCCAAAACGAGAATGTATTGGCGCGGTATTGTTCAGGTAAGGACTGTGATTGCTCGAAGCAATTAGCGTACGTTGATCACTATACAGTGTCAGCGGTGTTACTGAATGGACTGCTGCTCACCACATGACTTCGTTGTATCTCTCACACTACTCTGGTCAATACGGCGTTATCTCTTTCCTTTGGATGACCTTGATCGGCAAATCAGGGATGGAGCACTTAGACCAATCGTCACAGACGGACTTGTATCAGAAAATGACGATGAAGACCTCCAAGCTTTTCTATTGATCGGTCTTTATGAGAACAACATGTGGAATACTCGTCTTAGAACCAGTCCCGAGCCTCCACCGGTTGCAAAGGGCGCTCCAATCAACGGCACGATGAAGGATTACAAAAGGGCCGGCGCCTACGCAGATGTTTTCATAGAAGAAGGGAATGCTTATCGCCTGCTTCTTATCAATACTGTACAGCCGTGCATGCTGGGTTCTCAGTCTCGCTTAACGAATATCGTTTCGTAAGACCTCTTTTCAGCGTAGAAAATGAGTTGAGTTGAGTTGAGTAGTGGCACCTACCCAACTTGCTAATTTAATTCAATTACAAATCGGTAGCATGCAAGCTCCGGTTTTGGATTTCAATTCGTCGAGCGGGAGCCAGAGATTCGCACGATGCATGCGGTGGGCTTGATGAAGTTGAAAATGAATTGCAAGGGATCGAAGAAATGGCGAAAATTTCGGAAAGGTCACAAATTAGCTGGTTTGGGTTTGTGACACATACACCTACCAGCACAGCTGCTTCTAGGAGTAGTTGAGGACAATAACTGCCTTGGTAATCACGTGATTGCGTTGTGAGATTTTCGTAATTAGTACCGTAAACACATGGGGGAGGGGATAATGGTCTGGTTAAATAGAGGTAGTGATTAGAGAAAAGCTTAGATCCGCGATATTAAGCCCTGAAATAGCGTCGAAACAAGCATAAAATTCTCGCTACTTGTAGATCGGACAGTAAATCATGGTACGGAGAGAATCTTTCCAAGTAGCTGCATACAAGTTTCCCTCCCCGACTTCAAATACCCAATCGCCGAGAATATCAGAAGAACCTTCCTCTTTGCTGTCTTTGTCATAATCACCCTCAGACTCCGACTTTTCAGCAGCCATGAATACCGGCAGACAATTGCTGGCATACAATTCTCCCCTTTAATATATACAATTCTTATGAACGATTGTATTATAGAACGAAGTTGCCATCCTTCAACGAATTATCTGCTTTGGTATATCTTTAGATTCAGAACAAACTTCGAGTCAGTTAAGAAGAACTCGACAGCGAAAAGATAGTGGAGATTATGGAAGGGTGACAGGTGAAACTCGCGGATGCTTCTTAAGACTTCTAAGTAGAAGTTGTCCACGCCCCAAAAATATGGCTTGGTCCAAGTCAATTGACACGTGCTTGATTGACCTCGGCTTGTTGGAGAATAGCCTTCCATTTCACAATTTCACAACGAACCGAGTCTCCATTCGTCAAAATAGGGGGTCGCGCTAAGCGAACATCAGATCAAGAATAACAAGAAGAGAGAAGAAAAAGACGGTTAATACCCCGACCAGAAACAAGAAATCTTGGGACCGTGAAATAATTATTCGCATAATCTGCCGATACTTGTTCAAGCCCGAGTATTCCGATATCCTCTCGCAGAGGACTGGGCCACCTGGCGGCCTCGTCGCACCACCAACGGGCGTGTAATTGGTGTGTTTGTGTTTATGGAAAGCGAGTTTGTGCATTGAAAACAGAATAGGCATTATGTGACTTGGTATGGTTTTCACGTTTAAAAGCCAATATTTGATGGCAGGGGGATAGTACAGTAAAGCACATAAACCCAACGTGGTTTCTTTTTAAATACTTATCCCGTGGCCAGTTATGTCCTCTTTGGACCCGCGGTGCCTCATGATTTGTAATATCTAGACGTATTCTCTTGACTTTCCCTCGCAAATCCCATACTATCCATATAATTCCGAATAAAGAGCCACAATATTCCAGAACAAGCCCGAACAAAATCCAACCAAACGGACCCCCATTTCCCATTTCCCATCAAACCTTCAACCCCCATCCCTCTTTCCCCAAAACCCTTTCCACACCCCCTGCCCCCCAACCCTACACAACCTCCCATCCTCAGTCGGCAACCCATCCCAACTCCTAACCCCCCACCCCTCACTCCCCACCCCATTAACCGTCCAAAGCAACCCCTCAGGATCAACCCTCCCCTTAACGCCTAGCAACCTCTCATAATTCCCCCCAAAAAAGCTCCCCTGCCACCCAGGCTCCAACCGATCTGCTTCATTCGCATAACTCCCTCCCTCACTCGTCAACTCCCTCAGCGGCTTCATCGTCACATCCGCAAACTTTCTCCGGATCCCAATCTGTTCCTCTTTCGTCGCATTCGCATCCCACGTCACAAAGACGATGACGTGGCTAAGTGCTGTGCGCCAGGCTGGGTGGACGGCATTCCCATCCGCGCCAACGGGTTTTGCGACGGAGAGGGTGGGCGAGTATTGATACCCGTTGATGGAATGATCTTGATTTACCAAGTCACGGAGAACACGGATCGTCTCGTCCAACTTGCCGTTCTTATCGAAGTTTTCCCTAGGAATGAGACGAGAGGCGTAAGATATGGTGGGTGGCATGTATGAACCCCCCGTCCTCGGTTTATCAGTCCAATAATACGCTTGGTAATAACTCGGAAACTCCTCCATCTTTTTCGTGAGAGTGATGCCCAGCCTTTTCATCTCTTCCAACCACGGATCTAGTATCGCCACTGTTTGCTCCATCGACTTCCCTACCGCGAAAAACTGACGTATTTCAAACACCAATTTCCCCCCAACCTTCGCCCCCGTAACATCACCCTCCGGCCAAACATACCACTCCGCCGCCATCCCCTCATCCGTAAACTCCCTAAACCGAGAAAAGTAACTCTTAATACCCGCCCAGAAAATGTCAGGTGTGAGATTGACATCTTCCAAGCCCCAAGAAAAGGACGAAACAGTAGTCCTCACGTCCGGAAAAGCTTTCACCACCATCGAAGTCACGATCCCGAATGTACTCCCTCCTCCCCCTCTGACGGCCCAGAAGAGATCTTCGTTCTGGGTGGGCGATGCAGTGACGAATTCGCCGGAGGCGAGAACGATGTTCAGAGAGAGGATTTGATCGGCGCCTAGTCCGTGGAGGGAACTTAGCATTGAGTGGCCGCCTCCGAGTGAGTAGCCGCCGTAGAGACCTACGGACTGAGGTGAGGTGTGTTAGTATAAGGCTCTGGAATGACTATCAAGAGGGGTTGGGGAGGAAGGGAGACAGATGTACATCACAAACTCCGCCTACGACCATAAGTCCGAGTTCATAAGCGACTTTGTAAATCTCCCTCGCTTGAACACCTGCGCCAACGTGGAACGCAGGACCGGTGTAACCTTCTGTTATATACTCGTCATGGTACACTATATCCTTCAGATGCTAGAGAAAATCAGCTTACATCTTAATCCCAATCCCGTTCATTGCCCGCGAAAAACAGAGACCCGTCGCATATCCCTTCCTATATCCATCCTAACCATATCTATAAACTAGCAATCTTACTCTATAACTGCTAGACCGCCCAAGACAACAATTTAACCCTCAACAACCACACCCTCACCAACCCTCCCCAAACAAACCATAAAAAACAAAAAACTCACAAAAACCCAAACCCCCAACCCCCCCCCTCCAAGACTCCTCCCAGAAAAATCATGTCCCGTATTCTTAACCACAAGCCTAACACCATACATGCTCGCAAACCTAACCGCATATTGGATCTGCTCCACACGAGTAACGTTCACGACGTAGACTGGGTATCCGCCCTGTGGGGTGAGATTGTGTTAAATTTTATTTTTTATGAAAAGGGGGGAAAGAAGAAGGTAAGGGAAGGGAAAGAAGAAGAGAAGTGAAGAGGAATAAACGTACTTGTGTACAAGTTTGTCCCGCGCTCCAGGCCGCGCTAGGATGAGATGTATTCGTATTGGTATTCGTACTGCTATCGGCATTCGTACTTATATTCGTATTAATGATGCCAGGAGGCAAACACGTCAACCCCTCAAAAAGGATAGAATAAACCTCAATAGGATGACTAGCCCTACACCATCATCAGCACATCTCTTCCCCTTTCCCTCCTCCTCCTCTTTCCCCCTCTTTCTCCCTCATCCCTCATCCCCCCCTCTTTTCCCCAATAAACAAAAAACTCACCTCTCAAACCCCCCCCACTCCCTACCAATCCTCTCACACTCCTTCCCATCCACCCCCTCCCCCTCTCCCTCCCCCTCCCCCTCTCCCTCCCCCTCCTTATTCACATAACAAACCCCAGCAAAAGGTCTAGGTTTCAGAAGTCCACCCTCAAGCGTTGTGTTAAGAGACTTCCAGAGCGTGGTGTTAGGCCATGAGGCGTCGCCTGGGTAAGATTTACATTTTTGATGTGGTGGTGGAGGGGGTGGTGGTGATGGTGGAGGGAGGAAGGAAGTTTCGAAGGGGAGGAGATATGGAAGGGACGGAGAGTGGGATGGTGGAGAGGGGGTGTGGATGGTGGTACAAAGAGGGAAGTGGAAGTAGAGTGTGAGTAAGAAGGGAAGGATGCGGGGGAGGGTCTTCATTTTTGGATTTTGGACTTTTTGGGAAGAGATCGAAGAACAGAGAAAAGGCTCTCGAATCCCAACATTGCGAGATGGATGAGACGAACAAGAAACGAGTGGCAAATAAAATCTCACCGGCTCATAGCCTGGATAAATCGAGAGAAACCCAGGAGATGCAGCATCTCGGTATCGGCATTATCCATACAGTACCTAAGCGAGACGAGATGACTATCGCTACACAGCGATCACCTGAGGATCTAACACGATTGCTGTACGACTTACACCACGATAAGGCACTATACTGTAACCCACTGCTTCCACTGCAATATGCTCTACAAATACAACTCACATCACAGCCCCCCCCATTTCCCCCCTCCACACCCTAAACTCCTCCCCAAACCCCCTCTTCTCACCAACACCCCTATCCCCACCAACACCCCTATCCCCACCACCCCCCTCCCTGCCTCCCAGTTCCCCCAGCACCAAACCCCCGACCCCAAGCCCAACCAAAGGAACCAAACTCGGCCGTCCATGCGCACACATGAAAGGGAACACACAACCCGCCAACCTGCTCACAAGACCCCCACACTGCTCCCGCGTCAGGGGGTCATTAAACATAATCGCACTTCTACACGCTCTTGAATTCAAAAGGTCGAGGATTCCCCGTGGACAGGTGTGGATTTGTTTGAACCATGTGGGTTGTTCCTCATTTTCGTTTTCATTCTCGTTTTCATTTTTGGGTAGATAGGGGATGGTGGTTTTCTCTTCGCATTTCCAAGCTTCGGTGCGGATGAGGTCGATGAGGAGACGGGGATCGGATTTGCATCTTTCCGCGATGCCGGGGGGTAGACTTGTTACTGTGATCTTTTGTAGAGCTTTGACTTTGCTCTTCTCGGTATTCTGTGGTAAGGAGCCACATGGAGGGAGGGCAAGTAGAATGCCCCATCTTGAGAAATGCTGTCGGTGGCTGCGGAGTAACTCTGTCTCTGTGGACGAAACCTCCAAATGAATCGGTTTCTCCAAAGTGGTGGTTAGAATACCAGCTTCAGAACCGTTGAGATTTGGGCTACAAAGCTCTTCGAGCAGATTTTCAATTCGTATCCTTTCGTCTGCGGCATGCTGGTCTATGATGACAAGCATCTCATTTCCGTCTGATCGAGATGCATTTGAGTGGCTAGTATTGAGCTTGACCAGTATGAACTTTTTGTCAACTTGTGAGATGACCTCTGAATTTCGTAATGCTTGTTTCGAAATACGTCCATTTATTCGAGAGGAATCTTTGAGGGCGCGATCAATGTCGATTTGGGTGCAGACATGCTGATGGCTGTGAATCATATGACGAGTTGTTTCAGCAAACTCATCAATTGATACTTGTGGTATTGGTAGTTGTGCTGAAGCAAATACAGGATTATCCCATTTTTCAAGGAGTGTTTTCAACCATGGACTGGGCTCTTCTGTAGATGTATCAATTTCTCTCTGGATATTGGACCTCGAGAAAGCAGGTCCTTCTGAAAGCAAAGGCCTAGGAGGAAGGCTGCTTTTTGATTGCGGCCTTGCTGGCACAGTATGGCCAGTTCTCTGATTAACCAAAGATTTCACCTTGGTGGTAGGATTGATCCATTCCACTATATCATCATCACCAGAGTGATCTATCAACGGTATTTGATTCTGGGGTGAGGACTGAAGCTGTTTTGTTGCGCTAGTAGAACTTGTCAGAGTGCGAGGAAAGGTTGCTGATTCTACATCTGCGAACGGACGACGTATGATCTTGCCAGTTGAAGATAAAAGAGGGGGCTGTTTTGATTTTTGAGCCGTGGATTTGGGTGTGCTATTACTGGATGGTTTCGCCACGACTTGACCAGATTCAGTAGTTCGTGGTTCTGGGTCAGAAATTTGCTTATATGGATTAGAGCTGAGAACCGCATTACCCTTTTTCACTTTAGACCAATTTTCGAATGGTGATTCGGGAGGTGCTGATGTTCGCCGAAATGATGGAAGCTTGATATTTGTTCCCGACAGATCACCTGAAAGAAGCGGGGAACTTGTTCTAGTAGAAAAGCCGCTCTTTTGGCGTTTGGACTTTGAATGGCGACACGGAGTAGGAACTGAAGCTGGACGCTCGATCTCGGTGACTTTACAGCTGTGTGATGATGTTCTTACCGCTCGTGGTGACTCGTTGCTGGAGCCCTTGGTATCTGACTCAAAATGAACCTTCCGCCGATTCTTTGGTCGAAAATGATGGCGTGTAAGAAACTCGGATATCATGGCCTGTAGCAACTCCAAAATGATTCCAAGATTGCTTCCTTTATCATCCAATACATCATCCACATCTAATCCCAGAGAAGCCTGAGAAGCGGTCCTTTGCCGTATGTTGATATAAAACATGGGCCATTTTTCTACCCCCTTTTTCACACCCTTCAATTCTCGGTTAGTATAGCCGTCGGATTTGTAGCGCGCATCATTTTTTCGTCGCTGGCGTTCGGAATCATCTAGTTCCTCAACCTCGTCCTCGTTGCCAAAGGCAGAATTTGCAAATAGTCGATTAACCTCAACGTGTATAAGACTTTGTGTATCGGCAGGCAAAAGAGGCTGTATACCAAAAGAAAGGAATTGGACATTTTTAGTCGCTGAGGGGTCTAAGGAAATGGATCCCCATACTTTTAATTGTTCAGTCGAGGCTGAAACCTCAACCCAAGAGGAGGTTTCATCGGGATTTACGATAGCTGCCTGTGACAATATACTGCATACCTTTGGATTGCTGGGCTTTTTGTTTGGTGCAGCAGGCGGAAGTCTGATGACAATCTTCTGCAAAGTTCCCACCTCTCGTACAGTGACAGCAACATGTTCCGGCCACGACAGTAAAAGCAAAGCAATACTTCGCTTCAGCTCCTCCCAGTGTTTATTGTTGCCCCGATATTTCTCGGCCGTTATTGCCCTCTGCTTCACTCTAACGGGCATATTACCAAACAAATCTCGTACTGTGACCCGCGTGCCATGGTCGGTATTCAAAAGATGCTGGTGGGAAGGAGTTGGCGTCTGTCGCCAGATCACTTCGGACTTGTGCATGCCAATAGAATTATGGGAGTGGTGCTTGTGGTGGTGCGATGTGATGGTCAGCAGTGCGACGGCCGCAAGGGAAGCGAGAAAGGCCCCCTTCCTTCCATGGAGCAGAGTGTTGCTATTCAACTTGGAAGAGTCTAGAGTTCCAACATTAGCTTGATGCTCGAGACCTTTTGTTTTCGTGAAAATGGTCTCACGGTGTAGCTTTCCAAGTCCCCCACCATCCCTGAATTCTGAGGGAGGTATGCCCACACCATTATCTTCTACGACACAACCTCCTTTCGCATAGTCGACACTGATCTCTAGTTTCGTCGAGGCAGCATCGAGCGAGTTCTTGACGAGTTCGCAGATGACGCCATTGAGGCTGGCAACGGCAATGGAGGATTTGATCTGGGCTATGACCGCTGGTGGCAGAGGCTGAACGGACATGATGGGGGTTTCGTGCACATATTGAGCAGGTTGCATAGTGAACGTGGCAGCAGAAACAGGAGCAGAAGCAATAGAGTCTTAGCCAATCATATGTGCCGTGTCGTACTATGCGGCGATCAAGTCGCGCCTGTCAACTTCACCTGGGGGTCGTGAAGGGTTGAGCTTGCAGCCATCTCCATCGCAATTGCCGTGGATGAGACTCCAGCTTGAGAAACCAATTTAGGAGAGACCGAGCAGGTATCTTCTTACGTCTAGTGGAAATGGCGAAAGGCACGATCAGGTAGAGATGGCACAAATGACAAGAGCAAGATTGATCGAGTTCAGTTTATGTATCAAGTTTATGTATCAACTGCATTTCTTTAGATGATTCTCGTTCTCGGTACTAGCAAGTAATGAATTATATTTAGAGTGGTGGGGTTACGAGTACGGGTAGGCTGATTGATCATTGGTGTCCACGTCAAAAGGTCTAGTGCCTGGCCCCTGGTGGAGTGTGCTAACTTTCGCTGGTACCGGGCCACTAGACTGCGCTAGTAACGTCTAGCCTGGCCGACCTGCGCGAGCCTGCGGTCCAGGCCTTGGCGCTATCATAGTGAATGAGCGGCTTCCTACGAGCGAGCGATCAGCGCCTACAAACACCATTCAGCCACAACCTACACAACCCAACCCTCTCCCTCTTCCTCTCCCATAAATACGTGCCACACAAATTATTCTGTCTGGAGCATCCAAAGAGTGCACGTATCGTATCGTATCGTTCTATTCTTCACGTATCCTGAACCTCCTTGTCCATTCTCTCCCCACCGCATATTCCACCATCACCAACATGGCTACGACAGAAAGTGCCCAACCGACTCAAGGTACGTACCCCCTACTCACTTCACCCACGATCCCCTTTCACCAAACCACCAACTAACTTTCTCTGCGGATCGGCCAGGCCGGCGAAGACCATTCTCCAACTGGATGAAGAAGCTCGCCAACTTCAAGAACTCCTCCTCCGACTCCTCAACCAACAACAACACGTCCAAGCGGAATACCTACCACTCCAAGTCTCATTCGAAGCGGATTACGCAATTGAAAAAGAATAACCCCTATCCCGAGTCCGGCACGGTCAATGGACATGCCTCGATCCCGAATGCGAATGGAAATGGCAACGGCTCCTTTTCTACAAACCCCACCGGGGTTTCCATGAGCACTCCGTCCTTGAACCGTAGCAGACATTCCGTCATATCATCCCGAGATGGCAACGCTGCACCAACCATTGGCAACAAGTCAACGGCACACACCATGTCCACCGAACCTGATACCGTTCGCTCAGAAGCCGCGCCATCTCATGCTCCATCGTCGGGTGAAGCAACGACGGCCACCATTGGTTGCGGGGTAAGCTCTGGCAGAGGTGCTGACAGTACTTTCTCCTCTCCAGCACCATCGGTTCGTTCACTTACAACCACACTCACCACCATACACTCAGCTGCCGCCCCAACTGCTCCTACGTCAAATCAAAACACTCAGACGGTCCAGTTTTCCCATCAGTTCCCCACATCTCCGCCACCAACTGCTTTACCAGCACACCTCGCCCCAGTCGCCAGTGGGGGTCATCCTGCTACTTACAACACTGCCACAGCGAATAATCTATTCACAGACAATGCTTCAATCCTAACTTTGGCTTCCTCATCAAAGAGACGAAGACGTAGATCTATGGATACGGACGCCTCAGTACGAGCTTTGGCACCATCCTCACTCTTTGGTGGCAGTCGAGAAAGTCTTCCATTGAGTGTATTGAGTGCAAACATAGACCCAGCCACGGTTCCACAAACCCCACACCAACCACGAGGTAGCGTGGGCCTAAACGAGAGAGCCAGTATATATTCTGCCACCGGAGTTGCACCCGCACTTCCAAGTGAGCGAAACAGCTATTATGCCGGCAAACAATCAATTATGGCAGATGGCGGAAGTGTCAAGAGTGGTCTTTTGGGTCATGGAAGAAATGATAGTGTGAGTGGCAATATTGGCGCGGTGGGAATTCCTCCTGGAAGTCCTCTCGCCAGCCCTCGTGAGGTTTCTGCCCATGCTGTAGCCGGTCGACTTAGTCGTAACAATTCTACTTTTGAGGCGGTTGACACCGAAAAGTTGGAGGAAAACGAAACTGAGGATAAGAAAGACAACGTGAAAGCATAAATGGATGGCGCATACACAGAATGGTTGGTAACGGAACGGGTTTGATCTTACTTCTTTGGGACTTCTGGTGCGGGTTTGATTGAGCATTCTTGCAAAACGGGTAATACATGGGTGTGGGGCAGGCGGGATTTGCATTGAGCCATTGTGTGTGTGTGTAGGAATGGCGTCGAGGGATTTGTGGATGTTTCGTGTCAATGATACCCGATACTTTTGATAGTGCATCATATTTGCTTTCTTTTGTTTCTCTTTTTTTGCTCTGCTTTTTTTGTTGTCATATTTTTTCCCTTTTATTTTGGACTTTACATGCGTAGACCCTACAGAGAATAGAATGGAATAGACCGAGTCTACTTGTCTTTCTCTCGTTTTTGAATCATATCCGTGGAAATGCGGATTCCTTCTTCAATGTGTGTGCCCCCTCTGAAACATATCCCACCACCACTATTCCCTCTGTCAAAAGAGGCAATACCGACACCTATACTCTCCTCACCAGTAGCTGACATCCGTGAGGATATCAGCTACACCCAAGATCCCATCCTTGTTCCGTATCAACATCGAGTCGATCGCTCACTTACATCAACAAGCCGAACCTAGACCTTCCAACTTTCCGTGTAGTCTGTAGAGAGCGGGATAGTTCGTGATGACGAAGCCGTTCATATCCAAGCTGGCACATCTACGAGACTAGTGAGTATTGCGGAGACACAATACCGTAAACAGCGCAATGAACCTACCGACTTACAAGTATCGAACTATAAAACGGAAGATCAGCAGATGACCTTGGGAAGGGAAGTCGTGATACCAAGCGCTGATCAGGAAACTGGGCACGCACGGCACCGGGGGAAAGCTTGATTTGTGATTCGGATTTTTGTGCAGTGATGTTTAAGGTCCTCAAGAGGGAATGATGGGGTTTGAGGCCGTTTTTGGGAGTCCCTTGTTTGTGGGAGCTGTAACATTTTTTTTTTTTTTGTTCTTGTATTTCTGATAATGACTGATTTTACTGGATGAGAAGGTGGCTCTCGTGTAAACTTTACAATAGGACAGATCTTGCTAAGCTGGACGATTTGAGGGAAGTAGGGAAGTAAGGATTCGTGATATTGGTCTGTTGTTCGCAGGGGTGTCATGAGATATTTTGAGGTTAGAGGTTTGTATATCTCTGTCAGCCATCTTCGCTATTTATCGCTTGTGAGTTGGTTGTAGAAGAACGAAAAGAGTCCAAACGAGGCTATACAGTATCAATTATCTATAACTTAAGCGATAGGAACTTTCAAAGATAGAATTTCTAGCTCTCATTCTATCTAGTAAATAGTGGAGTATCATGCAGGCTGAGTATTAAAGGACGGAGCTGGAAGGTGCTTTCTAAGCCTTGTGTTAGTAGAAGAAGAAAGAGGGAGTAATGAAACGTATATAGAACTAACCTACTAGTCTGGTAGATAGGCGTGTGCTATATATGCTAAAAGTCATTAAAATAGAAAGTAATAGAACTCATATAAAACTGACCTGTTAGTTTACTAAATGGAGTATATTTATATTAAGCTATTAAATCACTACTTTACATAACTTATATTTAAATTCGGTGTTCTTTTAATGGTTTATTGTATTACCTAATAATGACAACTCACGTTTCTTAATAGGGAACAAGAGGGAAGGAAGATAGTTATTTTATTTGGATTGAGATTGAGGGGAGTGATTTAATGTAATCATGGTACAGAGATTATGAAATCTAGATTTACTTACCTTTCACAATTTCCCCAGCCTTCCTTTCCTCGTCAATTTCGGAGGGGGTCTGCTTACCTGCACTCTCCTTCGGCGCATCACGCTCATGCAACTCACGCCTCTTCTCATGAACCTTCTTCACCTTCTCCTTAAAATCGCCTCGTGCGAATCCCCACCCCGCAGGACTCCCAAAGATCTCCTCGGGTAATTCCCACCGCTTGACCTGCTCAGCACTGGGCTGCCACAAATCATCACACATACTCCCAATAACACCCCTTCGAAGCGAGTTTTCCACCGGCCATGGAACATGCGCCGCTAACTCCTTGCGTACCGTCACATAGCCATCAACCCACACCGGACCATGGCCCTCGGTCCCTTCACCCCCTTGCGAGGGGTGACGGAAGATAACGCAGCATAGCTTGTTGCAGGAGTAGATACCTATGAAGGCGTGGACGCACTCGTGTAACATGGTGCTGATGAGGTGTTCTTCGCGCGTACCAACCATGAGGAGGGAGGTATGTAACGCTGGATCCAGATTCAGGAATACCGTTCGTGAGGGGCGGTTGAACCAGCCAAATGCACGGATGGACCTGTTGAGTTCGAGTTCAATCTTCAGGCCGGCGTGTGAGAGGGTGGAGCCAAACATCCACTCGTCGATTATCTTGAACCAAGCTTGCATTGTTGCCTCGAGTTCTTCGTCTGTGGAGGGGGAGGGGATAGGGGAGTTGATGACCTTTTCGTCCGAGGGATTGGGCACGTATTCCTTCATTGGGGAGGCGAGGAAGCGTGCTATGTCGAGGGGACAGTAGGATGCTTCTTTCAGTCTTCGGGGGGTGATGTTGAAGTCGTAGTACGTACGAGGGTGATCGTGTGGAAGGATGAAGTTCCAGTTGTGGGATCTGTAGAGGGGTAGGATGTTTCTATCTGTCAGAGTGTTTGGGTTAGTACCTAGATAAAGGGGAGCGGCTTCTGTGTAGACCTTTGGGGGTGGCTTGGGTCGTGCTTTGCGTCGTTGGTTGCCTGTCGACGACGAACTAACTAAGGACAAGGAAGACGAGCCAGTTGCCGACGATGAGCTAAGGACGATGGTGGGATTCGGAGATGTACACATCTTGTTGAACATACTTTCTTTTCTTTCTTTGGTCTTCTTAATCTAAATTTGAGGATACTTAGCTGTGTGCGGAAATTCGAACTCAAATTTGGGCTGTGAGGAGAGGATGGAGTCTAGACTCGCCATCTTGTACACGCACTATAGAATTGTTGTTTGAGTTTCTTTTACATTTTCTCTGAATACCGATCTATATTCTTTGTTCCTGTGTTGAAACGATAACACTTCCCTTTGTTTTCGTGGTTGACTAGACGAGTGAACAATGCGCATTGTTTAGTCTTTCCTAAGCGAGCTTTAGGAAGAGAAGCTTCTGCCAATGTCTACTATGAAATCTGTTTGCAAACTTTGGTTTAGCTCATATTTCCTCTACTTCATAGACAAAAAGTTGTTTCTTGATTTCTTCCCCAAACTTTACAGTAAAACAAAACTTGAATGCTACGGAAATTCCTTTTCTGCTCCTAAGACCAGGCTTGTTCTATTTATATCGAGTTAGCGCTTTGTGGAGGAAACTCGTTTTTTTGAGCTCCTTGTAGATCCCATGAGTACAGAAGGAAAGCTATTGGAGCTTGTACTTTCAAGTTCTAGGTCGAAAACGCGTATTCTGGGGATCAGCTGCCATTCGATTAAATCTGTTGTTGTGGTATAGCTGTACAGCAAGATTACTCGCAAGTAGGAAATGAATCAGCACACATGAACGCCTGAGGAACTAGTGTTTGTAAGTATCTTACCCTAAACCCTATTCTTTCATTCGCGATAGCATTTTGCGGGTCTTCGAGCCATTTTAGCATTTTATTTGAGAATATGAAGGTGTCGGGTACTCTGCAATGAGAAATGAAAACAGTGGAAAGGCGGTACATAAACAGTACGAGAATTGTTTAGCCTATGTTACTGTCGTTCAAACCTCAAAAGCATGGGACATTAATTTTTGCGCCACGCCCAGTACTATTCCTAATGCTTGATAGAAAAGAATCAAATGTTTTACACTCTAAATGGGTCGCTTGCTCTATATCTAAAACCAAAAAGAAACCTCCACCACCAATTCACATATCACCTTCTACTTTTAACATGCCCCCCTCAGTCAACTAGCACGACCCCTTTCAGTAATGCTTCACAACATTCGCTTCAGTCATCAACTCCCTGACCATATTGGTATCAAGGTACTCGTGGATCTCAACGATCTTTCCACTCTCAAAAGAGAAGAAAAAGTGCCAACAGAATCTGGGAAAATTAGCAAATAAGTCTGCTACATGCATAACCAGGAAATTGCATACCTATTACTGTAAGGCTGACCGTTGAACATTCTGATCGCGTGGCCGGTCGCTTCCATGATTGCGATGTTCCTCTCGGGAATCACATACATGTATTCCACTGTGGTATTTGGTGGGGATGTCAATTGTTCGATTAGAGGGGTGTTGACTTCTGTATTCCATTCGGAAGCATTCTAAGAATGAATCAGTATTCAGCTTGCAGGATCCAAAAGAACTTGTTGGGGGTCAGGGGTGGCTTACTCGAATTCCAGTCAAAGTCACATCGCTTTTGACGTCATTTGCAATCCACCACCTCACAGCTGGGTCCAGTGTCTGTCCGAAAAGAGTCGTGTTACCAGTAGCAGCTGGGTCCATGAGCTCATGCATGAATTCTAAGGTGAGATTGAAAGCCATGGACTTTCCAAGGAACATGGAGAGTCCGGCTGCAGCGAGAATTGAAAAGCGCATTTTGAAGACAAGGTAGGCTTCGAGTAAACGACAGGATTTGAAGGCAAGGAATTGTGTGCTTGAGCGATGCAGGAACGAGCGGTGGACCTGACAATTTATATACACATATCTTCGGTCTCAGAATCAAGCTTTCTGAGCAGGCAATCACAAACTCGTTTACTCTTTCTAAGAAAACAGTTTGCATGACAGTACTTTCTTCTCGTAGATATCCCATTGAAGAGATCCGGAATTCCGTCGTAAGCCACCATCAAAATTAGCGAGGAGAAATGGTTTCGTAAGCTTACTTGACGCGTATAAAATCCCTACTCCAGACCGAATCACCCACCTGTAACGAGAACAATCTGCTCGTATCACCATCACACAAGTTACGGCTTAAGTCAAGTACATGTATTATAGAACCGGATCGAATCGGTAAGAAACGTATAAAAGGAGGCAGGCATGAAACTATTATACAGCGAGAAGACAGACACTAGATCACATGCTTCACACTACATCAACAATGTTAGAAGGCGATCACATCGAAACAAATCCTCTTTGGGCTTTATTTCCATGCAAAAACCGAGGTACTAGGTTGAATTATGCGAGTCTGGAGCTGTAGAAGCGTATGAGTAAGTTCGGCTCCCACCACTGCGGCGTAAATAGTGTAACCATTATAATGTAATACTCTTACTGTATCTGAGTCACGAGACTTCGGTGTGGCAATACTTGGATTCAGCTGCGAGAATTTATCTGTTGTGTTTACGGAGAACAATGAACGAGTAGATTAGATCAGCAGGGCGTCTTTTCGAAGGCCCGCCAAAACTGGCATTTCCTTCATACGGTGGCTATGAAGCCCGAGAACCTTCAGTTAATTGAGTTGAGTGGCATGCTTGACTTGTAATGAAGCGGAACCTCCATGAATTCTTGCGCGATAAATTTATAGTTTGGTGGGGGGAGTAAGGGGGAAGCCAGCTCAGAGGGCCGGGAAAGGTGCTGACTTACTCGTTCTCTCGTCTTAAGAATCTTGGCCTGACTAGGTGTAGAATAAAACTGCTTTGAATTCAGCTGACTGTTAGTATGAAAACCATGTTAAAATATCGAGCAAAGGTATTGAAACAAATTCAAACTTTGCATAATAGTCTATCGTACGTCTAGCTAAAGACATATGGAAAGCTTACGATTACCTAAGGTACTAGTGTATAAATAACCAGCGCTATACGTGAATAGGTTGCACCAAAGAAGGTGTAATACATTACAATAATACTGTTAGAAATGACCGTATCTGCATCATTTTGTACATTCTGAAAATTATGAGTAGAAGTAAATAAGGTACATGACTACGAACGGGGCTGACTGCTTTGCCCCTGAGGCTCAAAACAATAAGCGAGGATTAACGCAATTTAATTAGCTCGCTAAACAGGCTCTGGTTCCGAAGAAGTGCCGGACCAACTGTCTCCGTCAGGAATAGTACTACCATCCGCATATTGCAAGTACCAAGTCGGACTTTCCCAAATCTCGTAATCATCATATTCCCTTTCATAACCATGCATCCTCAGGACCATAACTCTGAAGAAATATCGTCCTGGATGAAGGTACTTTAAACCATCATCATATCCAGCCCAAACCCACCTCTTACTTCTTGGAAAGGGTGTTGATGGATGCTCTACCAAGTCTAATTCTAACTTCAATTCGTCCGTTTCGAATTCGATAATACTGATGATATATCTACCAGATGGGATGGTGGTTTTTAGAAATACCCCGGGGCGTATGCCTTCCTGACATGTTAACGGAGGACGCACCGTAATGTCATAGTAGCAAAAGAAAGTTTGGTCCCGCGTCCATTCGACCCATATATCTTCACTGGTCACCCCTACTAGCTTTGTTTGTTGTAGATCGATCATAGGAAGCTCTTTTAATTCGCCTGCAAATCCACCGTACGGGAGGTTCAAGACTTCGCCAGGTCCGAAAAAAATGATATATCCACCAAAGTAAACTCCTCGCGTATCGATATCTGGCAAACCAGGGTCCTTTGTAACGGAGACGGTAATCCTTGCTGATTCACCAGGAGCGATAGTGACTTCCCCTGGAGTGATCTCAACAGTTGCATATGTATTGTGTATGTCACCCACAGCTCTCTTGAATGTTTTGGCTTCGAGGATATATCCCGATGCAGCAGGAAAGTGAGTCATTTTATACTCTTTCGGCTCTGAGTGTAGATGTGATATTTCAAAGCTTAAGGATTGCCGATTCTTTGTATCGTTGAAATTTAAAGCTGTCGTACTAATAAGTGTTTGTGAAAGTGCAGCATCAAATGCCTGCAGCCTGCCTGCACCCTGCTGAAACACGGGAGCAAGAAATTCTTTCTTATTGCCTACTCTATCGCACCACTCCAGGGGTAAGGCTGTTGTGGCAATCGCGGCTTGGACCTCTTGAGAAGTGGCTCTCCTGCCTGACATCAACATTTTCTGTTTGACAAGCGCAGCGGCCCCAGCATAATAGGGGGTCGACATGCTAGTGCCGCGCGTTACTTCCCATGCAAGACCCGCGCGGGGGAGGGGGGGCGTCGCAACAAGCATATCTCCGCCAGGAGCGACGATATTTGGTCCTACTCGGCCATCGAGAGTTGGACCCCAGCTCGAAAGCGGAGACATATAGTCTCCAGAGTGAGTATTCTTCACTTCCAAAAAGGTAATGTCGTTGTAGCTTCCCGGGGGAAAGGTAATAGTCAATGGGCCTCTTTTGGTGTCCCAGATGCGGCGCCTGATTTCTCGGAAATCTTTGAACGTGACGGTCACAAAATGCGAGGCCTTCTCCTTGGTATCTGCCTGGCTGAGTTGAAGAACTTGCCCCGTATTGAGCGTAGAGCGTGCCATTTTGGCAGGGAGATAGTAGAGGATGTTGCGAATACCCAACTTGGCTGTGAGGCGCTCTCGGCTTTCGTCGTTGCTCAACCAGCAGTGCAGAACATCAATCATCAGGATGGTATCCTCGGGCGCCGCCGGTATTTCGCTGGCATCCTCTGGCAAAACGTTGCATCCATCGGGCAACAATTCCGCGTTGGAGGGGAACCACACCGTTAAAGGGCGCCCAGTGAGCTCGAAGTTCTTGCCAGGTGAGTATTGGACGGTGGATCCATCACTCAACGTGGCCTTCATGAGTAGATATGGCGTGTTGATAATGTCCGACGACCCAAGTGCCACGGCGCCTACGCCCGTAGCGCTCGCAGCGATGTCCCAGATGCCGTCCGTCCGTCCTCGATTTCCAACGGCAATAGAGAGGAGGATGCCCGACGCCGCGATTCTTTGCACCGTCATAGCAACCGGATCCTCATTCCATGTGGGCTTTGCCCCGTAGGAAAGAGAAATGATATCAACCCCTCGGTCCGCCGCGTGTATAAGCCCGGCAACCATCTTGTCTGACGCCGCTTGCTCTGCACACCGAACCATCTGGATCAGCTCATATGAGGCCTCCGGCGCAACCCCAACAAACCCTAGTGGCCTATCCCATGGATTATCGCTATTGGCACCAAGAATACTCAATATCTTAGTCCCATGGTCGCCCTCGGGACAGCCGGCTGGTACGCTCGCTAAGTTAGAGCCGCCATCGATAACGCTGTATTGGTACGCAATGGTCGTCCTCGAGAAAATCGACATACCCTCATGGTTGAAATCGCCATCAATAATCGCAATTCGGATGCCTTGCCCTTTAAGCCCTTGCTTATGGAGTTTGTCTATGCCCGTCGTGCCATGAGCTGCAAATGTAGGTTCAGGTGCTGCTGGGGGGTCCGCTCGCTTGTCCCATGGTTGTCGCGTCTTCATTTTCGGGCTCGTCGTTCTTCGCCTCAGGGGTACACCGCTTGGGAGGCTACTTGGTAGCGGCTCCTCGGGATTTTCTGGCAATGGCAGTGGCGGCTTATCGTCTTCTGGCTCTATAACCTCGCTTTCTTGGTCGGGCAAGTCAATCTGCCAGACCTTCGCGACATAGTCCATGCCTTTTAAAGCCGCAAGAATGTCGCCTATAATAACAGATTCATTATTTCCATTGGATTCGCATTGGGCATCGAACGATCCCCCGACAAAGAAGAAGGAGTTGAATGTCTCCCGTTGTTTTAGTCGGCACTTATGCGGTGCAGCAAGTTTGGCTTCATATCTCTACCATGATAGGACGTGTTAGTCTTCCATGCTGTAAAGGTTGTGAGGTTAATACGCCCAGATTGCGAGACCCGACGATCATTCGTAAAGAAAAATGAACTTACCGCTAAATCCCAACCCAATCCAGGCTTCTCCTCGATCATCCAAGAGGTCTTAAAGATTGTCGTGGGATCATCTGCAAAGACGCGGGTAGCCAGTATCCAAAAGAGTGTGCTAAAAAGAGTGTTGTGGGTGAGGAAAGACATTGCAGATGGTAATTGCAAAACGAATGTGGCCTGGTGGAAAGAAACGAATATGTAAACATACCGTGGACTGCCGCTCCAGCGAGTGGTCGTAAGTATAAGTTTTCCACCTTTACGAGCAATTAAACGTCTATATACAAGCCAAAGCCTAATATACAACGACGACCTCTTTGAAACACTTTAATAAAAAATAAATACTAAGGCTTAAGCCAATTGATGAACAGGCTATCTCTAATTTTAGTTTACAGATCTATTCTGGCTTCTCATTAAGCAGGCATTTCCCGGCCTTTTTAGGTAAGAAAGACTTTCTAATCACTAATACAACGAAAGACCCTGCGATAAGTAACCAAACATCGTTGAGAACCACTCTCGGTGTTCCAACGCAGGTGACGAAATCTGCTCGCGTCATAGAAAACCAAGCTTTTCCCCCCTAGTCTAATCCAATCCTCAATAACGTTGAAGAATCCCTAAGCGAGCTCTGCGTTGATTGGCCGAAAAAGAATCATTGGTCACATGACCATTGTACAACATCTGAGCGAGGACTTGGGAGCCCCTTGGAGAAGTACCAATATGACTAGATTGTCCAAGACTTGGTTTTTACTAATTTAAATGTAATTACTACGAATGTATCACGCGTCAAGATAAATATATGAGGAGGAACAGCGCGTAGGGGAAGTACGTTTCCTCACGGGGACGGAAACGCGAAGGTATTTCCACCCTGCACGCCCTATCACTCGTTCCGTAAATTCGCTATTGTTCTATTTACCACTCGGTTCTAAAGGTTTAGAGCACGGCTTCTTGCTTTTTCTTCGCATAGCGTGCCCGACTACTGTACAAAAAATAAAACTTATAAAAATTCGACATCTTCAGTTTGAGTGATAGTAATTTTCTTTTTATTTTATTTATTTATTTCTATTTAACGTCCGGCGGATACTAACACCTAAAGGCTAGCTCCTAGGTAATTCCTAGACAGGACAAAGGACGCTAGGGGGGAAAATCCCCCCTAGGCTACAGGGG
>UNPT01000313.1:0-63143 GCA_900536445.1 Hymenoscyphus occultus | reverse complement strand
CCCCCCCCCCCCCCCAAAAAGTTATCAACAATTCCCAATTCCATCTCAACTTCGCACCACAAAACAAAAAAAGGAAAAAAAAGAAAAGAATGGGTAATATCAAAACCACCAACCCCATTGCACAACCCCCCAAAAGGGAGGAAAAGACCAAATGCGAACCCCCTTCTTAAACGCCAACCCCAACCCATGATCAAGAACTTTCGCCAAAATGCACCGTCATAAAAAGAAAAGATTCGCAGAATCGCAAGAAAAGTAACGCCGTAAAGAACCGAGGAAACCATATCGTGTGGTGGAAGGATGCCATTGTGTCCAAGTTCGATAGTGAGCGAGAGAAGATCGCAATTTCATACATACATACAAAATAGACGTAAAGTATGTGTAGGAAGAAGAGAGGCCAAAAGAAGAGAGTTGACTAATAAACTCTCTAGCCCACAAAGTTGGCATCTCCGGGTTGAGGTTCGGGCCCCCTAAAAACGTGGAAGAGAGAATCTTAGATAAGTATGATCCAATACACAGAGAAGAGGGTAAGAATAAAAAGAGGTATCGTCCGAGAGAGACGGCATTATATATAGACCATGAGACGGGCGTGTCGGTCATAATTACCAGGTCTCTGCAACATATTGTCCATCCTTCTTCTTGATATCCCAGAATTTCTGTGCCTCTTCTCGACCCAGGTTACCCTTTTGTACAGCGACATCGATAAGTGCATTTTCGACTCCTTCGCCCATGCCTTGGCTGCTACCGCAAACAAAAACTCGACCATCAAGACTGTTGATGACAAACCAGACTAGATCGGCTTGTGCGCGAACCTCATCTTGAACATATTTTCCCTTGCCGGAAGCTTGTCGACTTTCAACGACTCTCTTAACTTCATCCTCGTGGACACCCCATTCACCAGAGTAGATTTCATCCAGTAGAGAATCTCGAACACCTTGAAGAACCCATACTTTGTTGGCACAGTTGGCCATCTTCAATCGTCGTTGGACAAATCCTCGGAAAGGAGCGATACCAACACCTGCACCAATCAAGAGCATAGGTCCATCGGGAACGAATTCTTTGGCTAACGGATTGGCCATCAGACCCTTGAATATAGGAACTCTCAAATCAATCTTCTCGCCCTTTTCGTGAGCCTCGATGAATTTCTTGGCTTGTCGTTCGAAAAATCCACTACCATGACCAGTTCTAGTTCCCGCACGCCAATCACTATCCTCGTGAATTGTAACAGCAATCTCAATGAGACGTGCGCATCCAGCTCTTGGGACACAAGACTCAACGGGATCGTTGGATAGCGAATAAAATCTTGCCTTGATATATTCGAGGTGGGCTAGGAGTTGGTCAAGAGGTGGCTTGCTCGAAGGGAACGCGTGAAGAAGTTGAACCAAGGTCATATGCGGACCAGTTCGAAGACTGCAGAATACGTCCTGACCATTGGCACTGCACAGGTACATCAACAACTTCTTTTCGTCTTCATCCGATGCATACTCAGCCAACAAACGAATTAATTGTTTAGTTGGGTAATATGATTCGATATCCGAGGTCCAAGTAAGTAAATCGCGTCGGGTAGTGATGAGCTCTCGTGGCTTCTCATCTCCCCAAACCGTTGGCCATCTGCCACCACCAGTCTTGAGAAGAACAGGACGATCACGGAGATGTCGAGGAATGCATAGTAAATCCATCAATTCTTCAACCATACCGGCCTCATTGGGAGCCATGACACCAATTGCCCCTCCAACCTTAAAGTCACCTCCATCTTCGACTGGATAATCGGTGATATCGAGGTCTACGTGGTACGTCCGCTTCTCGGCGCCCGGCTTCGTGAGCTCGCGTGCACTAAAGAGTTTCGCGGAATAGACGTTATAAGGAGGGTGAGGTTGTACAAAGTTTGGTGGGTGGATCGAGGTGTCAATCTTATGCGACTCGATGCCATGTGGGGTAAAATCGACCGAACCATCTCTTGCCTCGGCTTCATTTTCCAACCCAATTCCGGAATCCGCGGGCGACGGGATGGACGTCGCATGTTTCGTTGATAACAATTGCACGGTATTCTTTGGAGTCACTTGGGGAACGCCAGATAATGTTGTAGGAATCAAACCGACCTCCAACTTGAGGGCTCGATATGCGTCATTATCGGGTAGAGGGACACGTTCATAGGTCAATTTGTCCGTGTTGGTAATGGCCATACAACATCCGCCACCACAACATTTTTCAGTGATGCTGGTCGTCGTTGCCCCTCCGATAATCTTTTGAATATCTCTCGCACTCTGGGAAATCAATTTGGTGGAGGCGCGTCTGCGGCGAGCGACTGGCTCTTCGGGTTCATCGAGCGAGGAAGTGGACGAGTATCCGAGGGATGGGGCCATGGAAGTCGGAGAGGAGGGAGTTGTTGGCTGTGCGGATGCAGGCTCTTCGGGAATGCAATGCGACGTGGTCAGCGTCCGTAGAGCTGGTTGAGGACGTGAGAGGGTCGACATGATGGCGGTGGAGAGGATTGCACGTCGTCGTAAAAGCATGTACTGTTGAAGAATGTCTGGGAGGGTCGACAACAATTTCTTTCTATGGTCGTTTGGCGGTTGGCGGGGTTTGGGTGGAGGTGTGCTATGACATATACACACGTATGAAGAGTGAATTGGGAGTTTGTGACAGCAGAAGAAAGTCGAACTGACTCAATTCCCTTTTGACGTATGGAGTAGTTTGGTGTGAAGCTTGGTCAGTGAATAGACACTTCAAGCCAGGTGGGCCGTTAGTTAGTGACGAATTCAAAGGTGGCGGATATTTTAGTGACAGTGCCTGCTTCTGCTTTGTCGGATCCGATTGAGGTGTGGGTGGGTTTGGATGTGGCCAGTTTGTGGGGGGGCCTAGATGAACCTTGGTGGGACAGCCGAGGACGGAGGTGGAAGTTAAGCAGAGATCTCACTACCAAGTACTCCAGATCTAAAAAATGGTAGAGAGGGGAGGGAGGAGAGGGGAGGGAGGAGAGGGGAGGGAGGAGAGGGGAGGGAGGAGAGGGGAGGGAGGAGAGGAGAGAAGAGAGAGAGATTGGAGCAGAGAGAAGAAGTGTAAGAGTGATAGCAGAGTGATATATTTCTAGTAGGTGGTTCCCCTGAGATCTTTATCAGATCATCGCATCAGCATTTCATCCCCATTCCTAAGCACCAAGCACAAGCAAGCCGACGTCAAGACCAGGGCCAGGACCAGGATGCGATGACGGGGATGCGATGAGATGCGATGCGGAACACGACTACGGCTGGTAATCAGATGGCATTTTCGCTCAGCAAAATTGTCAAGGTAAAGACTTGACCTCGCATATCTTCGCATATCCCATCCCCATCTTTTCCGTCGTCTGCGCCGATGCGATGGCATGTCTTTCTTGGCTTTGCGTGTGGAAAAGTTTCGTGATGAGCTGCGCCCCATCCCCATTTGGCCGAGTTCTGCGACTCCAGTGGCTTTGTTGGATGGTGCTGTGTATATCGATTTTTATTTAGGAACCTCTATTTTGGCTGCATTCTATTGTCTTTATTTGGTGTCTCTAAGAAGAGAAGAGAAGGATTACTCGAGTACAGCAGAAATAATTTAGGATGACACCTGCCAATTGTCAATCGCTTCATATACTTCCACACTTCCATCCTCCCATACTCTACAAAACAGGCAAGCACTAGGTAGACACAGCAGCCACAACTCCAAAGAGAAAGATTTCCGTCTCCCAATTCAGCCCGTCCATCCCATCCGTCCCGTCCCAACGACAACCATTCGCTCATCAACAATTCACAATCCACCACAAGAATTTGTCAACGCTCACTGCATTATTACATTGAGACATTAAGCTGTTTCCACAGCTTGCTTACCTACAATGTCACCCCATCCCAAGCCACATCTCATGATTAAGAAATTCCTCATTACACATCCATCACCAATCGCACTACTACTTCGTACACTCAACAATCCGAACTCTAACGTCATTGGTTATACCATAATCTGCAATATTTATTCAACAATTCGGGGTCTTCTTTCATCCGCACTGTTAGGAGTACATCTATTTAAATCCTACCCAGGTACTCTAGTCTAGTTACAGTAGTATCACGAGAACCCACGCCAACCCACGCCACGTCCCACAAGATCTAATCAGATCATCTTTTCCATACCTAGCCTACCCTCGAGCTACCTTTCAAATCTCACACAGTACCAGATCTTCACCGCCAAACATAAGCAAAAGCACCCAAAAGCCCCCATCATTCCCAGCTATCATAATACCCATCCCATCCCCTATCCACCAAGACCCAACAACTTTTTTTTTTTGGATCTGATAAGATTAGATGTCTTCCAATTCAAATTGACCTTATCAGATCCTAATTTCCCGCCGCTGGCGGCCAGGTTTTATTCCCGGACCTCCGAAATCGGCTCCACGTGCTGGGGTGTGAGACTAACGGAAGACGGGATGGGCGGGACCACTTGGTCGGGTTTCTGCAAATCTGATTAGATTATTATTAGAGGACATAGAGCACGATATCCCCCTAGCTACGGCCAGCACCTCCCAAAGTGGTCCGTGCGCTAGACCCTTACCAGGTATAGACCACTAAAACTAAGGAGTATTAATAATACTACTATTATCGCTCTAATTACTTATTATTCTAATTTTATAATAGCTAAGAATACGCGGGTAAATACTACCTTAGAGAGGAAAGCGGAGTTTTTTAAATAGTTATAGAATAGTTATTAAAAGTAAAACTATTATAAAACTATTTCTAGATAATTTAAAATTATAAAACTATTTTAATTTATAACTATTTATTATAAAAACTAAATTAGATTTTAAACTAATATAATATAGTTTAAAAGCTAAATAGTTTTTAATTTATAACTATTTAAATAAAAAATAGTCTTAAGATTATTTATAAATATAATAGTTAAATTAATAATTATTTTAATATTAAATAGTTTTATTTTTATAATAGTTTAAATATTAAATAGTTTTAGAACTATTTTAGCTATAAATAATCTTAGACTTATAGCTATCTTTTATATTAATAGTTTAATTTATAAATAATCAAAGTATTATTCTTAAATAGTTATAGAATAGTTCTTAGATACTTCCGGGATAGTCCCGGGATAGTATAGAAAAGTACTTTACAAAGTTATATATAAGTATATAAAGCTATAGTATATAAGCTATATTATATACTCGGTAGTACTTCTATATACTTAACTCTAATACTATTAAAATATAAGTATTAAATTTAGTTAATTTAACGAAATTTAACGGGTATATATTATAAGTAATCTATTATATAAAGTACAAGTAGTAGTATAAGTAGTATACGCGAGGTTTATATTTATAAGTACTCGAGCGTAGGTTAGAAGTATCTTATATACCCTACCTATATACCCTACTTACGTAATTATATATATACCTAGCTATGGGATTTAGAATAGGTTTAGAACGCTCGTAGAATACTTTTAAAATAGTTTTAGAACGCTTTTAGAACGCTCTTAGAATAGTTCTAGAATACTTTTATATTTAGAAAACTATTTTTAATTATTTTATTAATATAACTATTTAATACTTAAAACTATTTTTATTTATAATCTACTTTTTTATTATTACTTAGTAGTTTTTTCCCTAGAACTAGATTCCATATAAAACTCTTAGATAAGAGTCTCGAGACTATCTAAAAAACTCTACTTTTCTTTCTAAGATAAGTTTTTATAATAAAATATTATATTATAATTATATAATAGCTTTTCGACTAATTAGAAAATTAAAAGGTTTTAAATTAATTTTTCTTTTCGGTTTTTTTACTACTTATAAGAGAAGTTAGTACTACTACTAGTTAGCTCTAGAGTATATATAAGTTAAGTTTATATTATTTCATAGTTATATAAGAACTTTTTAACTAATTATAATTTAATTAGTTTTCGATTGAATTTTTTATTTTCGGATTTTTAAATAATTTACTAAAGAGATTAGTAGTACTAAACCGGAGTTTTAGTAACCTAGAGTAAGCTAATTAAAAGCGAGAATCTAAATAAACTACCTTACTCGACCTTATTCGCTTTATCTAATTAGTTTACTCCGGGTTACTAATAATTCGCTTTAGTATTACTAACTATTATTAGTAGTTATTAAAAAATCCGAAAAAGATTATTTTAAT
This sequence comes from Hymenoscyphus occultus, assembly GCA_900536445.1. Taxonomy (NCBI): domain Eukaryota; kingdom Fungi; phylum Ascomycota; class Leotiomycetes; order Helotiales; family Helotiaceae; genus Hymenoscyphus; species Hymenoscyphus occultus. The sequence continues at coordinate 56,997 of UNPT01000313.1, read as the reverse complement.
CGAAAACTACTAAATTCTCTAATTAGTCGAAAAGTTCTTATATAATTATAAAATAATATACTTATACGTTACCTTATAGTTAGCCGATTATAGCGGGAATTATAATAAGTTCTAGGAGTATAAAGTATAGGAAGTAACGAGATTATAAAAGAAGTAGTTATATTAAGTTAAAAGCTTATAGAATTAAGTAGGAGAGAGTATAGGTTTATATAGACTAGCGCGTATACCCCTCGGCTAATACCTAGATAAGCTCTACTATAACTATAGTAGAGTACTATATATAATATACTATATAATAATACTACTATAAGGATTTAATTTTTATATACTCTAGAACTATCTTAGAAGAGAAAGCGAAGTTTTTTAGACTATCTAGAAACTTTTACTGGAGTATTTTATATAGAATCTAGTTCTAAGAAAAAAACCGTTAAGTAATAAAAAGAAGGTAGTTTATGTTACGGAGCTGGAGCTCCATCACGTGTTGTTGGTGCCTTGGAGGCCTGAGGCCGTTATACCCCTCTTTATCTGTCGTTCGAACCTTTAGTCTTGGTTCTTTACTTTGAATTCTAAGTAGTAGGTTAGAAGAAATATCGAGTCTATTACAGTTTATATATAAAGATAGTTTTATAATATTAAATAGTTATATTAATAAGATAGTTAAGAATAGTTTTATAAATATAAAATAGTTATTAAATACTTATAGAATAGTTCTCGAATACTCCCGGAATACTTCTAGAAGGCTTTTAGAATAGTTCTAGGATAGTTCTAAATCCTACTCCTAGGTATATATATTATTATATAAGTACTATACGTAAGGTACTCCCGGCTAGCGCTTACGCTCGGGCGTCTACTACGGGTATACTCCCCGCGTATAGTAATCTACCCTATAATACCCGCTACTAATATTATACGTTAGACCGCCTATAATATACGCTTATTAAATTTTACTTAATCGACTAAATTTAATACTTATATTTTTATAGCGTTAGGGTCAAGCGTATAAGAGTAGTACCGAGTATATAATATAGCTTATGTCACGCACGTGACACACGTGACGTGCTACACGTGATCTGACCCTAGTTCCTCTAACTCCGTGATAGCTTATACGCTATAACTCTACGTTCTATATACGGCTCTATAGGGTACTTTTTCGTATTATCTCGGGACTATCCCGGGACTATCCGGGGAGTATTTAAAAGCGTTTGAGGACTATTCGAGAACAATTCTAAGATTATTTATAAACTAAACTATTTAAATATAAAATAGTTATAATCTAAGACTATTTATAAGTAAAATAGTCTTAAAACTAATTTATATTTAAATAGTTATTAATTAAAAACTATTTATAAATAAAATAATTTTAAAACTATTTAATATTAAAATAATTATTAATTTAAACTATTATACTTATAAATAGTCTTAAGACTATTTTTTATTTAAATAGTTATAAATTAAAGACTATTTAGCTTTTAAATTATCTTTATTAGTATAAGTAAATACTACTTAAGGCTACTTACGTGTTATACTTAGTACTAAGTATTACTATATAATAGTAGTAGTACTTATAATACCTTTACTCGGTATATATAACTAATAGTCTTTATAATATAATACTTTCGATACTAAACTATTAGCCTTATATTATACTTTTCTTATTATCTTTTCGGCTCTATTAACTTAGAGTTAAACTAATAATCTTATATTAGTTTAAAATTTAAAATAGTTTTTATAATAAATAGTTATAAATTAAAATAGTTATATAATTATAAATTATCTAGAAATAGTTTTATAATAGTTTTACTTTTATAAATTATTCTATAACTATTTAAAAAACTCCGCTTTCTCTTCTAAGGTAACTAGTATACTAGCGTACTACTAAGCCGGCGTCTAAGAATTAAATAATTAATAACTTAATAACTAATAGTCTAAATAATTTAATTTAAATTCTAAAATTATTAGATAATTAAATAGTATTCCTAATAGCTAGTTATTATTATATATCTAAATAAGTAGTAGTTCCTTAGTAAACTATAGAGCGTAGGTAGAGGACGAACCTCGGCATACTAAGATAGCTACCTATACTAGTATATTACGAATACTAAATCTTCTAATTGGTCGACTAAAAGCTTAGTAATCACACCTCACTATAAACACTTAACTCTTATATACTCCGAAGCCAACAAGTATGTAATCTACAATCATAGTCGAGTTTATATTGAATTTGAACTACGATTGTTTTATATTTATAGTACTATAAGTAAGAATCCTCCGATAAGAGAATAGCTGTATTTGCTTCCTCTTTTTTATAGAAGAGAGAGAGAGAGAGAGAAGATTATAGTATAGACTTTCCTTACATCCTCTCCAAATGAACTAATAAAACTAAATATAATCTTCAATTAACCAACCAAACTCCTCACCCCTTCCTCCCCGTCGCAACAATCCCCTCCCACTCCCAAACAATCCCCCCCCTCCCCATAGCGCCCCCTAAACCACTCCTCCACAATCTCATCAACCCTCCCCCCCACACCCCCCTCTCCACCTCACTCCACCCCATCTTCAGCACCCCAAGCATCCCCGGCAACAACGCCACCAAATCCCCCATCCCCTCCCACATCGTACACCCCCTAACCCTCTCCGCCTCTACACCCACAAACCCCGCTTTCTCCAGATTCAGCTTCGCAGCCTCAGGCGTATCCCACCTCTCCTCGACTTCATTAAACGCAGTCAGGATCTTGGAGATCGGAGGGAGGACGGGGAGACGCGGCTCAGTTGCAAAGGCGCGCCGCATGTCGGCGAGCCAGGGGACGGTGGACCAGGTGGAGGTTGCGATCCAGCCGGTGGGTTGGAGGAGACGGTGGGATTCGCGGATTCCCGCCGTGGGGGAGGGGAGGAGGAAGGGGCCGAAGTTGAAGAGGAGGTGGGTGTATTTGGTTGCTGGGAGGTGGGTGTTTTTTTTATGTTAACCTCTATATCCATCCAAATATAAAGCATAAAGCGTAAAATCCTCGCTTCAACACCAACACCCGTTCTCATCTCATATCATGATTTAAAGGAAGAGGAATCTAAGAAAAAGGAATCCAAACCATAGCATCACACCTCACAACCTCCACCACCTCCCCCCAGCCTTCACACTCCACCCTCCCCCTCACAAACTGCACCATCGCCTCCGCGAAATCGGCGCTCGTCACCTTCACTTTGTTTCTATCGCCAACTAACATGTCCATCAACGCTTTCGTCACGACGCCCGTGCCTCATGCTTGATCTAGCACCACGAGTTGCTCACCCTCATACTGGGGATCTGAAAGTGCTTTTTCGAGGCCGGTCCGCTGGAGGAGGACCGCGGCGCAGGGAGCGGTGATGTGCTCGCTTTTTAGGTAGTTGTTTGCGAATGCTGGGTTGTTCCAGAGGAGGGTTTGGTCTTGCTTGATGGGAGGTGGTGTGGGTGTTGGGGTGGTCATTGTGGTTGTTGTGTTTTGTTCTTTAAAGAGTAATGGTAGAGTATTAAAGTCACTTTTTATTGAAGTGTTGTGAAGACTAAATCTTGTGAGTATTGTGATACTTCCATACCTAGCAGCAGATCAATCCCTTTTGTATCATCCCTCGGACACTTTTAGGTCTCTAACTACGTATACGACTGAAGAGTAAATAGAGTCACCTTCCAAATCAACCAATAAGAATCCCACAAATGTCTACGAGAAGTCCCCGGAAAGTCTCCGAGCAAGAAATCAGCATTCGACCTCTTTCTATGTACTACCTATACCCTTCTCTTGACTATCCCATGGTCATTAGACGGAGAAAAGCACTAAAAGGGGGTCTGACGTGTGTGCCTCGCTTGGTGAAGGAGCGTGGAAATAGGTGGGTGATGTTTTGGTGTCGCATGGATTGGGATACGCGTCCATGTATTTTTGGGATTTTAATAACGGATGTGGAATTACTGGTGTAAGCTGGATAATTTCCCAGTTGAGGTTGTTGTGCTATATGCTGGTTACGCGTGTTTGTTGTCATGCAGGAAATAGGGGATGGGGAATAAGCGATAAACGTCGGAGGTGGGGGCAAATTCACGTATAGATAGGATGAGATTACGCATCCTTGAGGGCTTTTCGTGTGTGGGTATTTTGTTATAATTTAAATAATTTAAATAATTTATAGGTTTATATTGAGATTAATTAAAATGTTTTATAGGTTATTATAAATATTTAGAGGGAAAATAAAGGATTTCTCTCCGTTAATTTATAGGTACTAAGTATCTTATATTATACGCCTATTTCTTTATAGGGGTACTTATAAACTTAGGCTTATCTATTTTATCTTATATAGCTAGTATAATCTTTTTTCCTGAAAGAAGGAATAAAATAAAAGAATCTACTTTTCTATCACTATATTTATTAATTCTCCTTCTCCTTCGCGTTCGCTTAGTATTATAAGTATTAAGTTTTATTCGTTCTAGAGTATTGAGATATGAAAAAAACGTTAGTCTAATAAAATCTAATAAAGTTTAATAGTATTATACCAAGCGTAGACGAGTAAGTCGGCTGTAATTTTACTAGTATAGAGTCCGACTTTATTAGTAATTACTTCTAGGGTATTAGTAGAATAGTAGAATTTAGTAGAAATTAATGGTATTGGGTATTCTTTTCCTTTTCCTCTTTCCTATCTCTCGAAGAATAGGGTTTCAATCGTTGTTGTATTTTTTGACAGAAAAAGGCGCAAGAGTAAATAATAGAGTCAAATGTGGGTCATGAATAGGAGGTGTATTATAGGATATGAGGCTATCTACAGTACATGTGGATAAGTGGATACAGGGGTGATCCAAATTCACATGTGAGAATTTCGGTATTCACTGCAAGGGAGATATATCGGGCTTCGGATTTATAAGTCACATGGCCCTGAAGCTACTATGGAAAAGAACTTTTTTTGATATTAGAAGAGCCAAGAAATTACCGCAGTTTGATCTCGCTAGTTGCCATTTGGCTCTAGTGATCTCCTGAAGTTTGAAACGAAATAACTGCTATTTTGCTATTGAGGTACTGTACTTTTGTTTTTTTGCTTTTGTATTCCACCCTTCCTCGGATGTATTTCATGACTAACTTCTCCTTAACATGTTCATTTTCCCTGCACTCCATAACTCCCTGTTCCCAGACTCGTTCAACAAAATACCTGACCGCTGTTCCTGAGCTCCATCTCCCATGTGATATCCGGTAACACGCCATATCCATATCCATATCTCCCATTCCAATTTTCTTCCAGTTCCCAATCCAATGCACACCCCTTCGCCACACCGACATCTTAATCATTTTCCTTGTTTCCTCTGTTTTTCTTGTTTTCCATAAGACTCCCATCCAGCCCCCCCATCAAAACCCTAATTACCAAACTCCCTTAAATCGCTCACCCAACCACAAATCCCGACACACAGGACAATTCTCCACCTCCCCATCCTCTGGCAACAAAACCCGACTCAACGTCCTCTTCCCATCACACGAGCCGGAGGCGTGTTCGTCGTAGTGCTTGCAATCCTTGGCGTGGAGGGTTTGTTCGGGGACTTGGTGGTTGCAGTTGCGGTATGTTTTGTAGACGATCTCGCAGTGGCAGATTATGGTTTGTGAGTTGTTGTGGAGGTTTGAATCGCGAGAAGTGTTGGTGTGGGAGTTTGTGGTTGAGGGTGAGGTCGTGGTGAGAGATTGGAGTCTAGGGGATGGTGGTGGGGAGATGGAGATTTGAGATGAGGTTGAAGAGTGAGACATTTTTGATGAAGTTTTTCTTGGGGTTTTCTCTGAGGTTTTGTTTGAGGTTTCTGTTGATGGCATGATGGTTAGTTTGTTGGTTTGAGAATGTGTGTGTGGTTATGCTCCGTAGCGAGATATGTGATGGTGGTAGAACGTTCGAAGACGAGCTTCCAAAGATGTAAAGACATCGAAAGATTCTTGGGGGTTATTATAAGCCAGATATCTGCTCAGGTTTGGTATCTGAGTGAAATGATCGGTGAAGAAATCATACTTGATTTGACTTTAAGTCATATCGAATAGTTTGGCTTAGTAAGAAAGAACTCACCAGAATCTGCTCAGCTCCGCTAAATTTAGTTCAGATCACAACACCGATACTGTATTCACCGTCGTCTCCAATTCGAATATGTAAAGAATGATGATGAACAAACACCAATTCATCCTCCCAAAACCAAAGGAAACATCATACATATACTCATGACTTACTGAGTCCTCAAAGTCAAACTCGGTCTTCTGCAGTAAGTGTTAGATAATTGAATCCATACCACAATCGAACTAATGCAGCAAGTCACCGCCTCGATGTCATCAGAGCCGTATTATTAGTAGTAGTTTTCCCCATGGGGTTAGTGGGGCGACCCTTTCCCCGCATTTTTACAGGAGACTTCAGGGGTGGCTTACATAATACCCGTTGTTGCGTTGGAGGCGTCATGGATTGCACCATCTAATTTTGGTGTTGAGCTGAGAAGGGGAGTTGTTGATTGGAACTCATGTGAGGACTTGGTGGTCTAGACCCGCTGGGTTTGTTGGTTGAGTAAGAGGTGGTTGCTGTGTCACGAACCGTGGCGGGAATGTAACATGGCTCGTGGAACAACAAATTTGCGGAAACGTCGCTTGGTGTTGGCAGAAAATGACCTCCTTTTTAGGTAAATATTACGAATCGTTGAGTTCCTTTGGAAGGCATTACTAAAATGTGCTGTGTAGGCCCACTATCAGAAGCGAAGAAGTCTGCAACTCCCAAGAGGTGTCTTATAGCCTTAAATGATTTTCCCAAGGTATACGGCTCTAGTAGGTAACCTGCAGTTGACATTTATATTATAAATTAAGAAACCCAACTCCACAAAAAAAATTATCAGCCTGTTATGGTGCGGCTTGGCGCTGTGTTGGTCTAGTTGACCCAGCGTCCGCCTATTAAGCGTTCGTTCGTAGTTACAATCTGTGCATCAAGTCTGGGACCGTTGATCTCGGTTGGAGAGCTGTCTTCCGCTTCTTTCGTTGAAATGTCTTTTTTTTCAATCTTTTTTGGTTTTTTGAGCCACAGTTAGGATGCTTTTGAAATTTATGTCTTGACTAGTTATACGTTGCGAGATAACCTACTGTAACTACGAGTACTTCAGAATAAATGTCGTGATTATCATAATTTATGTCGCAAAAATGCAATACAGCAAACTGGACTCTGGAGGAGTGGTGAGATAGACTACGCCAACGATGTTCTTACCCAAAAGAAACAGTTTTAGCAATCATAATATATGTTGCGCAATGAAAGATAATTAAGCATTACTGTTGAAATTTCATAAGATTTGTTGGAAAACGAGAAACTGAATTCTGGTGAAACATAGAGATAGACACTGTCAACTAGATTCGGAACACGGAAGAATCAACTTTCACAAGATTCATAATTTATGCTGCAAATCGAGAGGTTTTATTTTAGTGGAATGTCAAAATGCACCTTTTACCGACTGTGTTCCAAGCATCAAATGAGCTGCCTGCAATATATATTTTTATGAACATCAGTTGCAAGACTTTCTTGTGAGATATCCGCCTATGACTCTGTACACACTGTAAAGAAATATTATGCTAAAAGTCTGACACAATCAACCACATTGTCCCAGCGTACTTGGGCATGTACGAAGTTATAAATGCTAATTATTCTTACCCATTTGTATTACTGATTCGCGATGTGAAGTTCTAGAATAACATTCTCATGAAATAGGTTTATTCAGAGTAGTGGCCAGTCTGCCAGTACCTTATGCCATTCACCAACTACCTCGTGATATGGCGTGCTCAATTTACTGTAGTAGTAGTACAAATAGACAGGGTTCTGCCCTACTACATAGCTACCTCTTTCTCATCTACAACCTTGCAACAAGATATGAGACTGGCAGCGAAACAACTACCACTTCAGAGAAGCAATCCTAACCGTCGTCAAGCCATCGTATGTCCCATTCCCTCTTTACTTTCCAAGGTTAACCGAGACCATCGCAGGACGCCAAAATCCACCCTGCCCAGACCGACATCGCGAGATCTACCTCGAAGTCTTCCCCCCGAAGAGCCGCTACAACCCGCACCAACATTCACCCACACCTACCGCGTACAGAACAACACAACAAAAAACCACCACCCAAGAATTACAAATCAGTATCGGATCCATTCCTCTTGCTGTTCCTTCTTTCCATCTCCCGAAGACGATGAAAATCCCGTGAACCCACCAATCCTAATATCTCCCATGGAATTCCCTCGACAAGTTCGAGTGACATGTGTACTCCGGCATCCCCTGCACTTTCGCCGTCCAAACCAACCGTCTTCGTAATAGGCTTCTCTGACTCCCTTACATGCGCTTGGGGATATCTCGATTTCGGGACAGGGTTCTAGGCGGGTGGTTGTGTGGGAACATGCGTGGTTGGTTTTGTATCGTATGCACATTTCTTGGTCGCTTAGGTGCGGGAGGTATACTTATAGTCGAGAACGACTTCGAGGTATTGGTGTCTTTGGTGTTGAGTGTGTTTCGATAGTTAAGTGTAAGCTATTCTTGGGTCCGAGGTGTTTGGGGGGCGGACGCCCTGATCTGAATTGATCAGAGGGCGATGCGAAAGATGCCAGGATGACGAGGTATCTTTTGTTATATGATCCGGCTTGGAGATGTAGGCTATCACACCGTAGTTTATGTGTTCTTGGGGTTTGAAAAGATAGTATCTTAAATTCTGAAGACAGCTGTGGTGGAAACGGGCTGGAAGTTTATGGTATAGGATTCTTAACACCAGCTATTCAAGTGGGGGTATAGACAGAATGCAAGCGAGACCGGCGGAGGTCACCTCCGATTTGGAGGAGAGACGTGAAACGCGTGAGCCCTATGGTGTCTATTGTCTTGGGCTATTCACTCCTTGGATGTGGGGGGTTTGAGGATCATGATGTAGGGACTCGGAGACTCGTGTCTTTAACAAGCAGTTCTAGAGGAGGAACTCGGAGCCTAAGAACGTCATATGACTTTTGCGAAGGAAATTAATGAATTGATTTTTTGTGTGATCGTAAGTATTCCAATCCTATGTAGAGCGATGATTGTCTTCCGTTTACCCCAGATGACAAACCCCATGTTTCACTTATTCACCAATGCTGCTATCAACCTTTGAGTCTTGGTTATAGGCTGACAAGGGAAATTATGTTGGGACTTTGTATGCTATTTCCAGCAGTAATGAAAGTTTATTACTTAACTCCGCTACTTTGGGACTTGATAAGTATTCCTATCAGAACCCCCTGAGACTTCTCGCTTAAGGATATCATACACAAATGTGCTCTTACTTGCATTTATTGAAACCTCTATCTAATCGTATTCCATCAATGAAAGTCTCGACATAGATTTTGTGAATGGAATGACCACCTTTATGAAACCAAACATAGAAACATTCACAAAAAGCCGAATCTCTACACCGGAGCCCAGCTCCCGTTCCCAATAAATATAGATCTACCAACACCCCAACGCCTATCCCTTCAAGCAAGTCAAGCCAGTGAAACCACAATTTAAAATCTCCACATAAGTCCACAAGCCCCCTATCACCGCTTCCGCTTCCAAAAGTTCGACTTCCCAGCTTCCAACACCCTGCGTCGATGTGCTCTGTAGCAGCGTAGACATCTCTCTCCGCAAACCGTCAGCTCCGATTCCGTGCCCGTGCTGTGAATTTGGCAATCCAGGCCGTTCTTTACGTATTCGCATGGGATCGTTGGTAGTGGTTCGATGTGCTTGCAGCTGTAGGTTTTGAGGATTTGGATGCACATTTTGAATAAGTGGTACGGGTGAGAAGGTATTAGGAGGGTTCGTGTTGTTTCTGTACGACAATTCTATAGCCCTCGGCCTCTATGAGGACAGTAAGGGACACGGGCTTATTGAGAGGTGGGCTGAGAGAAAGGTTGTGATTCAAGAAAGTGTGGGTTTTGAGATGTTGAGATGTTGAGATATCTGAGTATCGAGAAGTACATGATTCAAATATTCAATTGATTTGAGTTGTCGATATCGTCTGATATGATTGATTCACTTGCACAATTTAAATTGGGCTAAGCCATGCCGGAAGCCATCAAGCCTTTGTAGCCAGAAACATCTTTTCACAACTCCCGAGAGTACCCGTATGAATGCCCTCTTGCTACAGCAGTGAAGTCAACGAATATGTTGTATATAGTAAGTACAGTCGCTATGGGAAGTTGTGGTCCAGCCATCACTTCAGATGATAAAATTATGGTAAGCTTGGAAATCGAGCCTTCTAGTAGTTCTCTCTCATGGTGGCACAAAGCCGAAGGCGAGGTAGGAGAGAAGGCAGCTCGGTTCCACATAAACGAGCACTCGTGAGGAAGGGGCTTGATGAGGTCTTTTTTCTGGGCCTAAGAGAGTTGGGTTGTGAAGGAAGTAGCCGATTTTCGAGGTCAAGGCGCGAGTTCGACCGGGTGGGCCACCCTTGACGTTCTCGATGCTACCTAACTTGCTATCTGGAAGCGAGACCTTAGCTCAACTGAGCCTTCGAAGTTGGTAGACTTGCAGATATATGTATCCACTGATGAAAAGATCAGTAGACACAGTTGTATTTATTAGAAGTGGTGCTTTCTATAACTTTCTCCGCTCCCACTGGATATTCCACTGTCAAGTTCCTCGTCTAGACCTCACCTAGTTTTTCCCTTCTTTTGCGTGAAAGATACGAGAAATTGGCTTACGAAAGATTCAAGGAAAGCTACTCCTCATTTCTTTTCACATTCTACACCAGTTGTCTTTACTTATGCATCAATTGTGTTTGGAAGAAGGGCAGTAGCCCAACGACTGTTCAGGCCTGAGCTATTTACAAACGAGCCGACTAACTGGGTACTTTAAGATGTTTTCATTTGATGTTAGCTTCCAAATAGGGTTCGGTACGAGCCTATGGCAAGAGCTTGGATTACCTGGTGGGTTACGATATGGGAGAGGAGGGCAACAGACCAATGGTTATTCAAACTTGGACTGTTTACAAATGTGCCATTTACCCGGGTCCTTCGAAGTAATTTCATTTGACATTAGCTCCAGAAAACACTTTCGGCGCAAGCCAAACCGAGCGGCGACAACAGGGGTTTAGTGGTGAGGGGTGGAGTCGCTTAGGCAATTCTGAGTTTGTGTTGAGTTAATCAGACATTCAGTTTGTCTATCTATAGTTCTTCTAGAAGGTAATTGTAGCCGATATCACAGTCCTAAGTAGGAGTGTGAAAATCAGTCTTAGAACGTGTATATATCAGAAACAAGCAGTTTGCAGTCGTCTTTCGGAACTAGGTAGCGCTGTTGATACAAATTGACACTCTACCTACATCGTCTTTTTTCCTAAGCCTTTTAATGCGAAACACAATAGGCGAATTATGTAACGTCATCCTAGACGTAGAACAAAGAGAAGGATCCCTGAAAGTTGGGATAACTTCGAGATGAACACCTTAAAAAATCAGATCTTTTTTTGATTTGTCCTCCTTTTACTACTAGTTGTATGATTGTATGAGATTGTCTCAACTCTGGGACGAATTACATCATAAATCTTGTACAGTCCCCCTTGCCTTGTTTTCGGAAAAGGCTTATTTTCAGATAAATAGCGGGAGTGTTTTATAAAAACCCTCGGCCCCCTGAGACCCACTATTTAGCGGAAACTTAGAAACAAAACACTGCATTGTAAGAGAAACATTCTTTTTTTTATATATGTAAGCTGAATTTACAAAGACTATTCAATTGAACCCTTTGTTGGAAACCACACAAGGGGGGCTATAGATTTAGGCACTCATGGGGAATGCTTTGGGCTTTGGAAGCGAAATTCTTTTTTACACGCACAGGGCCTTCTGCCTGACTGAATATCTTTTAAACCCCCCCTCACTGATGATTGATACAAACAATTACCTCTAGTCCGTTTGACGATCTAATTTGCATGATTTTAAAGCATAATTAATACAACGTGAAAAGTTAAAGTAATCTTGAATACATGATCGTCAGAAATTATAGGAGACTCAACCGATCAGAAGATTGCTCTTAGTATTAGGACTAGATTGTAATAGACCAAGAGTATTTTTTAAGACTTATAAAGCCTGACAACGTGGCTGTAAGTAAATATACCTGTCAGAGAATAGTTCCTACATTTCACTCCTACTTAGGCAACTAATTCTTAGTGAAACAAGAGCTTGAGCCATTTACCATGGATATAGTGGTTGTGGTGGGCTGGCACTGCAGCATTTAGCCGCCAAACTTTGGTACATGAAGGTTTATCTAGCACCATGTGCCTTTCGAAGTATTCTTCATTTCCCCTTCTTTCCATTCGAACTCGTTGGATTTCCGAATAACCAATAATAGCTTGCAATAATTTTACAATAATATTGGCCGAGGAATATGGGCTACTCTTTGGAACGCAACAATGGTACCCGGGGCAACTGGAAATGCATCCTAATCTGCTTCGCGATGTCGTTGGCCAACTTTCAAACTGGATACGACGGGGCGGCAATTGGCGGGTTCCAAGCCATGGTCGGATTCCTAAAAGTCTACGGATTTCGAGACCCCAAAACGAGGAACGGCTGGAATATCGCGACGTCAACCCAACAACTGATGACCAGTTTCCTTAGTGTTGGAAGTATCATGGGAGTTCTTCTCACTCCAGCATTTGGAAGACGATTTGGACGAAGACCCGCAGTATGGATTGCATGCGCTGTGACCTTTCTTGCAGCTGCTCTGCAGTTGGGAACAACTTCCCTTGCTGGACTATATATTGGTCGGATTCTTTTGGGACTCTCGAATGGCTTTCTTGTTACCTTTTCAAACAGTTATATAACTGAGTCGAGTCCGGTAATCCAACACTTTCCTTACCCCAAACATGGTTCAAAAAGGCGTTGTTACCAGAAGTCACTTTGTGGGGTATGGAGTAGATGGAGCCCAACAGACAGAAAAGCAGCCCTGCAAGCGCAAGCCTTATTACAGTCATACGTATAGCCCAAAGCCATAAGGCGATACTCTGCTGTAAATATCCGAGGTGTCTCATTAATTTTGAAGCTTAAAAAGGAGTAACGATATTCGAATACTCTAATTTTTCATGATCAATTTGGTTGCACCAACCCTTCCAGGATGCCAAGTATTCATGGTATACCACAAACCAGGATAGGACACAATGAGTTTTTACGATTCCTACAACGCAAGAGTCTTTCAGAAATGCCCCAGTATCTTTCAATACAGCTACTAATCAATCTCAATAGGCTCACTTACGAGGCAGTCTTGTATCATTTTTCGGAGTCTGGGTAACATTTGGCGCTCTAACTGCCGCAATAATCGACAATTACACCAAAGAGTACAAATCAAAGCTATGCTACCAAATCCCTCTATCTTTGTTTTATGTAGTTCCCACATTTCTATCAGTTCTTCTTATATTCGTTCCGGAATCACCTCGCTGGCTCCTCGTCCAGAGCCGACCGGACGAAGCTCGAAAGTCGCTTGAGCGTCTTAGGGGAACCTCGCTTGCCACAGCGCTACTAGAAGAAGAGTTCTTAGAGATGCAAAGGGGGATTGGGGTGGAACGAAAACTAGCGCAAGGACGACAATTCTCTGATATGTTCAAAGGAGTGGATTTACGAAGGAGTACGTTATGTTTGGCGGCCTGTGCCGCGCATGCTGCCTCCGGAATTTGGTTCATTATTTCATATGGTACTTTCTTCTTTCAGGTGGTTGGTTACAAAAACCCCTTCCTGGCGTCCATATATACGAAGCTTGGAAGCATGATAGGTGCAATGATTGGCATATATATTTGTTTGAAGTGGATGGGCCGCCGCCCGATGATCATCTTGGGACATGTTATGGGAGCATTCTTCATGCTTGCTTTAGCAGTCTCGAGTTCGGTGGCAACAAACACCGAAGCAGTAGCGACCTCAGCTGTTGCTTGTACGGTATTGTTTGGTTTCTTCTATCACGGTTTGTCGGGTGCTTTGAGTTACGCACTACTGAACGAAATTGTTTCGTCTCGTCTACGAGACACAACCATCGGATTTAGTTGGGCAATTACCCACGTTCTTATCTGTAAGTTTTCTAAGTTCAACATAATTATTGAATTTTTTCTTAATTTTATTAAGGGCTCATTACATTCACGACCCCATACTTCATCAATACAAATGAGCTGAACGTGGGTCCAAAATACGGCTATGTCTGGGCTGTCTCCAATACTATTACTGCTAGTAAGTAATTACCAAGACAATTCATGTAATCAGGCCAACTAACAACTGTTAGTATGGTTCTTTTTCTTCCTTCCAGAAGTGAAAGGTCGCACGCTTGAGGAAATCGATGAGTTGTTCCAAAATCGTGTTTCCGTGCGGGATTTCCCAAAATACGAATGCGTTTCTTCAACGGAAGCCAGGGAGGCTGTTATTGGTGAAACCCCTGAAGACTACGATGCTTCGCGAACATATTCACTGAAGGAACTTAGTACCCCTCGCGTAGAGTCATTCAAAGTTTGATACATAAAACTTGGGTTTCAGTGGGAAAGAGCTGACATGGGGGCTTGCCTTGATTGGAAAAGAAAAGAGGCAGTGATAACACTCGATATTTGAGGACTACTAGGTAGCATAATGGAGGATGGAGGAAGCATCAGTAACAATATAGAAAGGGAGAAAGCTCAATAGATTTGAAAATATCAAATTACGTTCCACATATGCCCATACCCAACTCCTTTGCAAAACCAGACCAAACCCTCAATACATTCATGGGAGAGAGTTACAAATCCATTAACTCCATCTAGTCGGCATCATTATTATTCCCTTTCTCCATCCCCATTTACTGTTCCCTTGACTGAGCAATAGTCAAGTAGTACAAATACGCTTGATTCATACTCGTATGTATCTTCCAAAGGACGGTCGGTAGTGTCGTGCCATAACATATGCGACGAGCCTCAAAACACACCACATCGTCCACCCCCACCCCATCCGCTCACTCCAGGTTGGCGTACAACACTCACAGAAGCGCCGCAATCCCCGCAACCACCAACGCGCCCATAACCCCACCCTCCCTCCTCTCCGCCGAACTCTTGGTCCCACTCCCATCACTCTCATCCCCAACATCCGACCCATTAGGATCCCGACATCTTTGCTTTCCATTGACGAGAACACATTCCGTACCTGAGGGACAGTATTTTCCGGTGGTACAGCACTGCGCATCTAGGGGGATACAGTAGCTGACCTGGCAGCAGAGGGAGTTGACGCATTGTCTTCCATCTGTAGGGTTTTGTTAGTAAAGATATAAAGGGGTGAAAGGGGAAGGAATTGGGAGAAGCTTACTGCCACAGAGATCGATTGCTTGTCGTAGTGCGAGAACAGCTACTCCGGCGGGATTTTGAGAGACGGGTACTACTCCATCAAGGGCATCTGTGAAACTTTGTGCGGAAATGAGGGTAAGGAGAGAGGCGAGGATGGCGACGGTAGTTGGTAAACGCATTTTTGTGTTTGGTTTAGTCTTCCTCGTATTCCGAACTTTCCGGAAGATATTGATGTTCACAAGAAGTTAGTTGGTTCGATGACGGGTGAACTGCTTTTTACTTCTTGCAAAAAATAAGAGCTCTTAGAGATATACACAGCAGCGTCCCGAGCATTAAATAACTTTCCCCAATAATCCGAATAGCACCCCTCAGCTCTAGACCCCTAAATCCATACGGTATGCCTTGACTATCATTTCTTATCACTTCTCAGGCCTGGCAAACGGGACAGCCACGAAAAAACGAATTACGCGAGCAAATCGAGTTCAATCTTGCCAATTGAGTCACTTCGGTGTGCAAAAGATACACAAAAATCAAGCCATGGCGTCGAGACAGTGAAACCACAGCAAAGTGAGACAGCTGAGAGAACGAGAGAAAGGCTTAGAAAGCACTGCGTGCAATGCCAATCTCAGCCGCACACTGTTTTTCGGAACTGTGACTGCTACTTTGGGAAAGGAGGCTGCAATTTCCCATATTTACGATCCGAGCTCGTCTACATATTCCACGTTAGAATTTCGATTTTTAAATCCACGGAAAAGATTTTGTTTCGCAGAGAAGGTAAAGACAAAATTTGTACGATATTCATCTACCTATCTTATTAGGTTATATCCACAGCATCCCCGTCCAAAGAAACCCAAAGCCGCGAAGCAAAATCTAGTCAAATACTGTACCATCACGTGTCCCCCGCAACACAACGCCCTGCATCTCTCCTTACAGGCGGCTGAAAAATATCCGAAACATCGCAGGGTCTGCTCTCGAAATAGCAACATCGATAAATGCAGAAGGGAACGCCACATGCAAGTGACAAGAACCCATCTACATCTCATCGTCTTGAAGCCTAGAATAATCATTAGCAACTCAGAGGTTCTGATTGGAACAGGATACGAAGCGGGAGAGGTTCTTCTGACACCCAAATACCCTCAGGGTAATAAAGATTCTCAAAGTGTACAGCGCGAGGTGGTGAAAATATTTCCTCCCAATGCATATAGATATACCACGACGCTTGTCAGGTATCAACCATAATACCCCCATCTAAGTTTAGTGAAAACAGAGTTTACTGAAAATCAACGAAGGAGAACTTGAGATGTAATGGTAGTATTTATCAAAAGCTCGCTCGCTAACACACTATAAATTGAGAAAAAAATGCAACGCCTTCCATGTCGTACGCTAAAAACCCCCATTCTTCGAATAAACTCCAATTTAAATGCCGTCGTCCGGAAAAGGCCCCCCAATTTAAGCCCAGTCACCCATCAATGCTGAAACTCCTTTTATATAGATGTCTACGCTCGCTTACCTAGCGTAACCGGTGTGCTGTGCATACCCAGGTTGATTTGGAAAGTAACCCTGCTGCTGAGGAACGCCATAGCCCTGAGGCGAGGGGGTTGGTTGATACTGCTGCACTGTAGCTTGGGGATGCATCTTGTAACTCTCCCCGTGATTTTCATTCCCGATACCATCATGACTATCCCCGTGTCCGTGTTTCTTCTCCGGAGGTGGAATGGCATATCTCTGTTCAAAGTGATGTACACCAAGAATTCGAATGAGACGATCGAAGGCGACGATCGCAAAAAGGAATGCACAGATAATGGTGACGATGAATGGCGAGGTGATGAGGGTAGTGAAGGCCTTGGTTTGGAAGATCAAGCATCCGATTCCGACGGAGAGGAAGACAACCGCAAGTCGGAAACCGAGACGAACGTATTCCAGGAAATCGCGCTTCTTGGTTCGGATGATGAAGAGGAATACCAATAGCATGAGTAAAGAGACGGTAACAGATCCCCAGAGGTAGGCGTAGGTTGTTTGCATGGTGTGGCCGTAATCGCCCTCGGCGTATTTCTTCCCCTCAGGTGGGTCGATATTGAAACGCTTATAGATACCTTTAATCAAATAAACGGATATGTTGTACACGTATGAATTCTCGTTTTGAATCTCGCAAAATCCTGGATCATCAGGGGTACCAGCTGGTGTAGTGGTGAGTGTCTCGTTCAGATAGAATTGTATGATATCATAGTTCCGAGGATCATATGTCTCAATCTTTAACTTCTGAGTTGTTTCGTTGATCTTTTTGACAAAATCGGTGGCCTTCGTCGCAGTAGTGTTTGTCAAGCAGAGAGCTGCGACTTCATCGAGGAAGCTCTTTTGTTTTCGAAGTGCATTGAAGAAGATTGCCATTCGGTTGGAACCCTCCACGACACCGACAAGTCCTAAGTGCAGGAAGAAGTGGGACCAGGCCCACCATTGTTGTTTGATGCTACCCATATGAGCTCCG
Organism: Hymenoscyphus occultus; assembly: GCA_900536445.1. Lineage (NCBI taxonomy): Eukaryota > Fungi > Ascomycota > Leotiomycetes > Helotiales > Helotiaceae > Hymenoscyphus > Hymenoscyphus occultus. The sequence goes on along the minus strand of UNPT01000313.1, from coordinate 39,253 downwards.
CTACAAATCAAGGTTAGTACAATCTATTTCAAATCCCGAGAACCATATTGGAGATCAGAAGATACGATACAAGGGAGCAGTAGGTGCAAACTTACTGAGGATGATTATCAAAGTACAAAGTCCAAATTAATAGCTGTGAGTAGCCAGTCAGCAATAGACCTTGAAAGGGAACATTGGAGAGATTGACTCACCAGCATGACGATGATAGAAACCATCTCAATCACACCACCAACACTGGGCTTCGAAGTGGTTGGCCATATCAGACCAGCTGTCTTAGTACTCCCAATGACACCTTCGCCAATGATAATCATAGTCAAGAGAGACAATCTTTCCGCCATATGCGACTCTTTGAAACTCAACATCCTCCATATCGACGAAACCACGAGAACCAGAATTGACTCAATGGGTAGAACGATCCACCAAATTTGATGGGCTCTGGAAACTACCTTGTCGTTGAAATGAGAGAATGTCTAGGTAGAGTTAGTCTGTGCACATTTTTGAAATGGGAGATGCGAGTACGAACCGACAAAAGAGCACCCCCGGAGGCGACAAGGGTCGCAATGATCAATACAAAAGGTACCAAGAGATTCTTGTGTTTTCGGACAACGAATCCAGCCACGATGGCATACTGCAATGCGAGAAAGAATCTTGAGATTCCCATTACAATGGCCAGGGTTTTGTAAACGCGATAGCCCTTAACCGACTCATAACTCCCGGGAGCAAAACTAAACCCGACCACTGCAAGCAGAACGAAGAAAATGAATTGAAATAGCTTGCAAAGTCGTTCAAACAGCGAATCGGCCGCAAATCGAACGTCGAAGATGGTGATCTGGAACCAGGTCGACCATAATATCACGAAACTACCAAGAATTAGTCTATGTATCTTTGAGGCAAGCAATTTGTTGCGCATCCGTTTTTTCTCTGTTACATTAAAGCACCAGTGAATGAAACGCCCAACGTAGCCGAGCCTCAGATCTCCCACAAACCACCAAACTCTGACTTACAAGCCAACATAGGATAGCAACGAGGCACTCGTAGTGATCTCATGATAGGAGGTAAAGGTCGCAAGATTGGCAACGAAGAAAAGGTCGAAAAACAACTCAATCATACTGGCTTCATGTCGAACGTGAAAGGACTTAAACTTCTTGCCCTGAAGGCCTTCGAGTGGGTTGACAACCCATCGCAAAGACTCTTCCTTTCTCGCGTTGTAAAGCTTCCTGTGAGATATTAGACATGTCTTCTGCGATGTTCGATGAAGATACCAACTCACCGTGCACTTTTACTCCCTTGTGGTTTATCGGAGGGGAGAAAGGGTTTGGAATGCCTCGAATGCGACATTTTGGCAGAGAATTTGACGAACTTGTAGGGACATAGAATAGAAAAAAATGAAGATGTGTCTTGGGAGCTCTACACTTTAAGGAACGCTGGGCGAGGGTATGGAGGTAATTGCGGCTGACGGAATGGTCCACTGGTCGAGGGTGACTGGTGGTTGGTGAGATTGATACGAGATTCACTTGAATAACCTTTTGGCCCCTGATACCCCTGTCAGTTATGGATTCACAACTCCTGGCCCTCAAATTCAGCCACTCAAACAGTTGTGCTCGTACATACTCACGTGAACGAATTTCCCACGTACCTGAGAGAATTAGCCACGTCGTAAAAGACACTCAGATCAAGCGAGCCTGTGCGAAGTTATTTTAGGTCTTTTTGAAAGAAGCAACCCTCTACACCGCCCAATCACTTTTCATAGTTTGTGCCGGTCGCCTATCTAGCGAATTGCCCGCAGATCACATTATCTTCAGCAATCGAAACTTTGTTTACAGGACTCACATAGAGTGAAACCCCACTTTCTCCATACCAAAACAAAACACCACAAATGCATGCTCAAACATAAAATGGGGCATCGCCAATGCCACAGCCCGCAGCCCTTCTGCGGTAACGCCCAAGTTGAGAAATCTCATTCGAGAATCCTGTCAAAATCCAACCACCAAGTCAGGCAGGGATGCAAACGCAACGCCACGAGGCAACAAGCTTTGCCAATATTGGGCGAAGCTTTCGCTGTCCGTCTCACAACAGCTGAGCAGCCAATCAAGGGCCCTCGCTCCGGACATAGCCACCAAGGATCTTCAGAAATGGGGAGGCCCCGAAAAAGAGCCCACACCGTTGACTGGATGTTGCGAGCGACACATTGCAGTGGATTTCGGGACGTCGTACGTGATTATGGGGATGAAAGCCAACTCTCTGGCGACAGTTATCGTTCCAGCTGTCAGCCCCATCGAAAACACCACGGGAATGGTGGACGGGAGACGCAACCGACAGCCGGCGGTGAACCATAACACAATCGTTGAGATTTACTTTTTTAAGACTGAGATCACAAAAAGTCTCATCTTTCTATCATGTAAGATGTGTGGAACAATTGGTTTGGTTTCGCCTGGCTGTGCCCACCAAGCTGACAAGCGCCGTAATCTAGCTGCGACCTAGATGGGTCGGATTTTTGTGGATGGAGCGGCGAGCCTGTAGAGTGATTGTTTCGCTTGTACAAGGAGGATTCAGAAAGGGGGTTATTGGGAATGTGAGGTCGGGAAGGAGCAATTCTAAAACGTGATCTTTCTGAGTACGTGAGATATATAGTTTGCAGTTCAGATTGAGTAGCCCTTATGATTCACATCCTCGCTTGAAATCTTGGTTATTGTGGTTGAATAACAGGAATCCCGTGTTTGGATCACAACAACCACTCTGATCACGTGACTCGTCGACAAAATATTTCATATCCCAACATGTTAACATCAAAAATCTCTTCCAAACCCTCCATCAAATCCCAAATTTCAACCCCAGAACTCCAATCCCAAAATCATAATCATAACCCTCCAAATCAACCTCAACACGTCATCTTCTAACAACCTCCCCCTCCTCCACCCCCTCCACCCCCATCACCGCCCCCACCACCTCCTCCCCCTCCTCCCCCTCCCCCATCTCCTCCACTACCTCCATAACCACCGCCTCCAAAGTCACCACCTCCCCCATAAGCAAGCCCATGATCATAATGGCCATTACGACGTCCCCCCCGCTGTCGTCTTTTCGCTCTTCGACCATGTCTAATAAAAATCCATATTAGCGTATACTCCGTACCCAACAACTAAACAAACCCAAACACAACCAAATACTGACGATAGAGACAGAAAGGAAGACTTACCCAACAGGTCTAGCAGGCATATACCCATCCCTATCATCATACCCCGCCCTCCGGTTCTTACTTCCAAAACACATCTTGATCCCTCTTATCTTCTTCCGTTCTTTCTTTCTCCAGGACCGAAACTCCTCAATTCAAGACTCTCCAAGATGTCGAGCGATGCTTCAAATACTTTAGTGTTGAAACCGATTTCGACGTTACACCTCGTATCTGTCTCTCGCCGTATTTGCGTATGTGTTTGCGTTTGCGTATGAGGAACAAGAAAGAAAAAGATCATACAGAACAAACATCCCAAAAACCCGGAAAACGAGCAGCTCTTATACCCCGTATCATTCCTCATCAACCATCAGCCTCCATTCACAGTACATAAAAACACAAGCAACATGACGGCGACTTACACTCACATACCTCACCTCATTCACCTCACAGCCCCAAACCAAGCGGCGCAGCCATCAGCATCCAATACATAACCAGTGCCAATAACCCAACTCCGCACCACGATTCTTCAACAGCCTTACAGTACGTACAGAAACATCACACACGAACTGCGCCTTGCACTGTACAACCCCGCCGCATATCCCCATATCCCCATATTCCCATCCCAACAGGGGAATAACCCACATTCTCGAAGACTTTTCCAATAAAAAGAAGAAGAAAAAAGATCTATGGAAAACGGAAGTCTTTGTTTCAATATCAGCCGGCCGGCGCCGGAGACCCCGAGTTTGACCTGGGTGGGTGAGGATGAGGCAGGATCCATCAGCATGATCACCAGATACCACCTCATATAATGGAGACTCCCGAGAGCCAAGGCCGATCTCTTTCTCCAAAACCCGGTAGGATCACATACCTAGACATCCACCAAAGAAATCGTTCACAACACCATCTAGTCAAATGGCCCTTTGGTAAAAGTATTAAATTACTAGGTATCAAACACGCTCATGCTAAACTATCGTACGGTAAGTAAACCCCTCCCATAAAGTAAGACAACCTATCCTCCCTTCTTCTCAGAAATTTCATCGAGACTATTACATCTGCATATTATTCAGATTTAGCAAAATGTCTCCCAACTCTGCCTCGACTTGATCTTCGTCTTTCTTCTTTGCTCGGCTCGGTCATAGTGGCCTTCTTCGTATATCAATCAATTATCTCGCCTCCTTGCACACCCAACTCCAAAAATAATGCTGTGTTGGTCGAGTCCCTTGGACTTCCAAAATCTGCATTCCGTTTGGTCACCGGTCGAGATGACTTTGATTATCATTATCTGACTTCGCGTGTGACCACTGTTGTCGCCGTGATGAAACTCCAATCCATCTCCTCCGTCTGCTCATTTAATTGCAGCTCGCTGTCACTCTTTTCTCGAGCCATGCTGAATGGTCGTCGGGGGCGAGATCTCTCCGGTTGATTGTTCGCCGAGATCTCCGTGGTCACTCCTACTTTGGTCAGGCCAAGCATTTCGGCAAATTCAGCACTGTATTCCTGCGTTGTGACTCTATTCTCACTTTTCGAGGTGTAAGTACTGTCATACGAAGGGCGTCCATCTGAGTCAAGATCGGAATCAAACCGTCTTCTAGCGAAGAAGAAGGAATTTTTGACAAGTGGACGGAGTGTGGCGATGTTGGATGCAGTAATCGCGATGGCGGGTTCGACCATTGACCATTTCACCAAGTTGATTCCCTCCCAAGACCAATCATCGGTGAGTGTTAAGCTTCGTATGTAAATGATTCGAACGATGGTGGCAGAACTTGCACTTGAATGTGAGGGTCAGTAAATAGAGTCTTACCACATTAAGGATAACGAGCGATGAATTTAAGGCAAGGGACAGGGAAGCTTACAAGAAGCCTAAAGAGAGAATCAAAATGATAGAGAATTTGGTTCTTGGATTCATCATCATTCTGTAGACGAAGAATATTGGTAGGATTCCGAAAGCCCAGTCTGTAAGAGCAGACATGGTAGCATGGGCGTATGTTACATTCGCAAGGATGGAGCCATGTAAACATTTACCATGTCCACCCTCCCATTGAGACCACAGGTAATTGATGGGCATGCACTGAAAAAGGAGGAAGAAAAAGTACATGGTGCTGATCATCATGACTACAACAAGAGTCGAGTAAATGGTCCATATCTGATACCGCTTGGAAGAAAGACGAAGGAAGTACACGCCGATGGAGAGTTTTGTAACTGCTGTACAACTGACGTATAGAAATTCGCAAATGAATATGTACTGTAGTTTGTTAGCACAGGTCTGGCTCAGGCCATTCGCTCTATTTATACCTTGAATCCAACTTCCTTGTCCGTTGGTGGAATGTTGTACATGTGAGAACCTAGCCCGTAATTAATCGACCGTAGACAGAGAGCACAGAGTGTAGAGAGCAAGATCTGGGAAAGTTAGTAACGGGTTTGAAGCGGTTTGCAAGTAACCCACCATTGAAGCCACCATCAACCAATCTTCTCGTCCAAAGAATTTGAGAAGCCGGGTCCGAACATATAATCGTAGCGAGAAAGAGAGCCAGGTCAGAAACAATGCCATCACCGCAATGCCGGTGACTTGTGCACCACGAGTGACTCCAGTATACATGATGATATTATTTTCGAAGGATCCAGATGGTGTTATTGGGTCCAAATATCCAGGCCTCAACTGAGACTTCCTAGAAGAAAATGGACCAGTTCCAAAGAAAGCGGATTCGATTGCAAAGGAGTGACAGAAACAAAGATAGAAACTAGGACGAGAAGAAGGAATGACAGTCCTTATGGATCAAGGAAGACGGCAACCGCTGTCAGAGCAGAGTGAACTAAAACAGAGAACGAATGAAAAAACAAGTATCAGAGAAAAGTAAATAAGGAAGCATGATTCCACGAGGCTGCGGGTGGTCGTGACTACCCCGGATGTATCCAGAGCAGGTACTTGTAAATACCGCGCTTGTATGGTCCAGGCCAGTGGGGAGGCAGGCGAGAGCAGGCAAAGGCAGGCGCCACCTGATGACACTAACGCCATCAACCGAACGAATCTGGAAGGACATGGATGATACCCAGAGAAGTCGTCGTTGCTTCATTAGTGCCAACCAGAACGTGGGTAGACTTTATTTATTTCCTGCATCCCGAGTGCAACGCTCGATATTTACCCAGGTCGGTTATCCTGGCATCCCGTGTGAGGTAGGGTACATATATACCTATCACGTAAATCTATATGTTGGATTGTTGTAAAAAGAACAGAAACCTAGTACTGAGTAGAGTCTGGCTAAATACAGTACCATCAGTCTACTGAGTCGAGTGGTCTAGAAGACCAATGGACCTGGGTTGAGGTTGTCCAGACCACCGGACTACCAACGGTACGGGTTCATGCCAGCCACGCTTAACACACGATCGCCGGTGCAGATGCAGTTTTGACATGACAAATTCATGGGATGATGTCGAAGGAACAATCGGGATCGACAGAGCTAACCTTAATCACAAAGCTATTGAAGAAGCCTTGGCCCGACCCACCAAGCCTTCACAAACCAGGTTAGGCGACTTTGATTGGTTACCCCACACAATAAGGATGAGGCGCCTCTTTTGGTGGACATTTCATGATGCTTTCTTTTGAAGATAAGAGTTTTATAAAGTTCTCAGGCAATCCTTCGGACGAGCTGCCTGCAATAATCATACATAATGATAATTGCAGGAAAAAACCTGATCGCTCGGCATGGATTGTGTAATACTTGAGTCGCTACCGTTACCTAAAGTGTAAGTCAAGTCTTGAGCTGAAAAACTATTGATTTCTTAGTGTATACGGACCTACTGGTTTAAGTGCAGAAGGATTCCGTAGCTACACGTAATACAAGGTTATGTTTCAGTCTTCGGACACTTGGAATTGAGTCCATCTTGAGACGACTCTGTGGATACTTACTGTACTGTACAAAGAATCTGGTTTGATATCAGTTACAATATATCCACCAGTAGCATCTTTTCTACGGACTTTGGAAGAACGTTGGTGTAATTTCGTTGTTGGCCACTTTCTGCTTAAAATAGAGTATGTGCTCTTGATATTAGCAGAACCTTGTAAAACGATGTTCACGTCCATGTATATCATACTTGTTTTCCCTCTATTGAATAACAAAATTTGCCGGCGATCAGCACAGAGAAATAGGTTTACAAGATCATGAATTCAATTGAGATTCCGGTTGAAGAAAGCTCTATTATAGGATTGCTCTAGAACATTTCGCAGTATACACTTTTGACGACTACAGCTAGCCCAAGTTTGTGCAGCCAAATATTCTGGTATGGATGTGAATAATACACCTTCTAATACAGCAGATTATTTGAGCTTGATTCGCAACTTTCCTTTGATACTTGGATCTTTTTGCTACTTGCGTGGCCCATTTCCCATTTGCCTAGGTCAAACCACCTTACGAATATGTAAGTGCGATTAAGTCTGCACAAATATAATTCAGTTACTTACTTAGCCTATATAAAATAGTTAGTAGGTACGGTATCCCGAATCTACTACTAAACTAGATAACTTAATCGTAAATCGTAAATCGTAAATACTCTATTTTAAGGTTATTTTATAGGAAATCGTACGTTATAAATTATAAACTAGCTTAGGTTATACTAGTACTAAAATTAAAGATAAAACTACTTAATATAAGTAAATAAGCTTAAATATAACTTAAATACTCTTTTTCTTTCCTCTCTTCCTTTTTACTCCTTCTCTTCTACTCTTTTATAGGTTTTATTATAACCTTCTACTTATATCTTATAGTTTCTAGTAAATAAATACTTTTTATTTCTTATTATTACTATTTCTATAGCTTTATTAGTTATAAAGGATTATTATAAAGGGTTATTATAAAAGGTGATTAGAAAGAAAGAGAAGAGAAAGTAAGAAGAAACGAGTAAAGAAAAGTAGGAGAAAGAGAGTAAGGAAAGGTAAAAGAGAGAAAGTAAGAAAAGGTAAGTAGTAAATAATTATTAGTATAATATATACTAGCCTAGCTATTTTAGGAAAGTAGTATCTAGGGCTAGGAATAAGTAATATATAACTAAAATATTTCTTTACTTTTATTACTCTCTTTCTTTTTTTCTTTCTTTCTTTCCTTTTCTCTCTCTCTCTCTCTCTCTTTCTTTCTATCTCTCTCTCTCTCCTCTTTTCTCTTTCTCTCTTTCTCTCTCTCTTATATAAAATACTAGGGTATAACCCTATCTAATAGTAAGAGTAGGTAATAGTAAGGGCAAGTAATAATAAAAGTAGGTAATAGAAAAGATAATAAAAATATAATAGTAAGGATATAATAGTAAGGATATAATAGTAAGGATATAATAGTAAGTATATAATAGTAAGTATATAATAGTAAGTATATAATAGTAAGTATATAATAGTAAGTATATAATAGTAAGGATATAATAGTAAGTATATAATAGTAAGGATATAATAGTAAGTATATAATAGTAAGTATATAATAGTAAGTATATAATAGTAAGTATATAATAGTAGGTAGTAAGTTTATATAATTAGGCCCTTATATTAAGTATATAGGGTATAGGAGTATAAGTACTCTAGTATAGTAGTAGTATTTATAACTTTTACGATTTATAATTTACGATTTATAATTAAGTTATCTAGTTTAGTAGTAGATTCGAGATACTATAGTAGGTAGATCCTAGACTGAATTTATATAAAATCTATAAAGATATTATAGAAGTAAAAGCTATATAATCTTTATTATCTTAGTGGCAGCTATATACTCTACAATTAAGACAGAGCTTGTCTTCAAGCTTTTAGGGGTTTAATTTTAACTATCGACGTGTTAGTTAGATTAGGCACACATTTTAGATTCTTACTTTATATTTGACGCCACATATGGGAAATTCACCTGGGTCTTACGACCACTCACCTTTGAAATGTTAGGCGCAAAGCAAAATAACGTTGTGTATTAATTGCCTGAACAACCTTCAAAGGAGACACTATTACATAGTTCTCTTTCGCTCTCTTAGGAGTACTTCTTTCCTTAGTTCATTCAATACTATTATAATACAGTCATTCTGGAATTCCCAGCACTCCATCCACATATACGTATCAACAAGAGACGCATACTGGCCGTATGTAGTAGAGAGAGATTACTCTTCATTCATAGGATGTATCGTTATTGTTGGCTGGGATCAGGTCATCTGATTCCTCTAGTGAAGTCGCTTGTGTGATGAAAAGAACTAGTGAATTTGGTTGGTTTGTCATAGCACCTTATGCTCTGTTGTTTACACAGTTGTTCTTCAACCCGTTTTTGGCTTCTTGCGCACAATTCATTCTTCGCTCTACAATTCAGACTTGTGCATCCTCACAATTGGTACGGTGGTCACGACCTATTCTTTGATAGCACCACCAAAATGCTTGACAAAGAGAGGCTGAGCTTGAGATAACAACTGTCTATAAATATATCGCAAGGTGCCTTAAAACTTGCCAAAATCATTTCTTATTAAAATTCACAATCAATTATATTACTTTTGTCTACAAAGGAGCAGAGTATCACCAGAAGAAGCCTTCTCTCATGGCTGATGGTCAAGAGTTACAAGAACTTCACTTTCACTTTGTGAGAAGGGATGCTGCTTTTAACCACTCGGCTTTCTCTTGTTTACTTTCGCCTATTGATACAACCAAAAATGACAAGGCTGGGAAGGCTATCGCTTCGCATTGCCTTTGTATTGGCTCTGCCTTGAGGCTACAATTTTCAAAGTTGACCTATTTCTTTTGACAACAGAACAAGGTTGCCACGAACTTCGCAGGCAGTTGACAGGCGCTCCTGCTGCCTTTCAGATTGAGCTGTGGCGAAAATTTGGTTTTGTGAAAGAAGCTATCTGGTAAGCATGTATTCAAAACAGCGACAGTTGATCCAATAGCGGATTGAGTGTTTTTCTAACAATGATCTTTCTAGGCCTCTTCAAAATCATGTCACAAGCTCCAAGCTCTGCTGCCGTGATGGCCATACAATCCATACTATCCAGTCCAGCACCTTCTACGACTACTACGACTCAAAGCAGAATGTCAATTGTCGCTCTACTGTCCGATCAAGGACCTGCGAACAACGCACCTCCACCAGCTGAGACCAAACACACAAGGTTATACAACACGCCTATCAAGCCGCTTACGCAGTTCCACAAGTTTCCCTATTTACCCTATGAACTGCGAGCAGCGATCTGGGAAGCCTCTGCCGAGTCCGACCCTCGCGTGATGGAAGTTTTCTACCACACTATCCTCCTGCAATGGACAACTGCCGAGCAAACCTACTTCGACCCTCCTGCATTCTCCGCTGCAAATCGAGAGTCACGATCGGTCTTCAAAAAGTTGTACTACCCCCTCTTCCCTGTTGTTCAATCCAACTGGCCCCCAGTCTATTCTGCACAATTCGAAATCAACCGAGCTATAGCTCATTTCGTCACATACCCCCCAAGCGATCTCCAATTATCCTACATCAATCCCAAAGTTGACACGCTCTATATCAGCGCTGGCATTGACAACCTCGACCCGGAATACACCAAGAAGCTGGCGGAATACGAAGCGATCAAGTTCGTTGAGAACGTATCTTGCGAAGATTGGGAATTCTATGGTATGCGACGCGAGAAGTGGTGGTTGACTGCATCTGGAAGACCAATTCTACCATCTTTGAAGAAGTTCGCCGTGGTTCTCAATGATACATGTTTGGTGTGCAATATGTTGCAACCCGAAAGAATGGCGCTCGAGTATCTTTGTAATAGCCAGGGCATACGCAAGCGAGGTTGGCTGACACTTCACGATCTACCCCGGCCATATGACGAGTGGACTGAGAATAGCATTGCAAAGGGCATCAACGACACCTACAAGACGGATGAGTTCTGGACGAAAGTTGAATCGCGGGACCTTCAATATCCGGCCAGGGGTGGAGACGCAGTTGATAGCTTGAAATGTTTCCACTGTGGTGATAAAGTAACCTCGACTGTAGATTGAGATTGGGTAATATGGATGGTACCAAGTATCTCTGGGAGTGGCGTTTTCTGATACTTGGTCGGACGTCAGTTGTACTGCAGCATAAGTCTCAAGAACCGAAAATTGAAGCACGGAGAATTGCATACTTAAGGGCAAGAGAGTTTTTCATTGTACAAGGTCACATCTGCGGAGGCACTTCAAGTCAAACTTTGAGGAGGGAACAATACTATGGAACCAGTTTTACTTTTTAGAGTTTTAGCCATGGAAGTTCCGCGTATAATCCAGCAGAATCATAGTCAGTATCAAAATCAATCACACTGCCATTTTTTGACCAAGCATGAATGGCACCAAAACGTAAGATCTTATGTTATAGGTACCAGGGAATAAGTCAATTATTATTGCAGATCAGTCAACTAATTGTGCTTGTGAAAAACAATAGGTAAAATATGTAATAAAGAGATGCTCTATAAAGTGAACGAGCCCAAATGCCTCGATTTTGGAAGATTCAAACCTCAAAGCTAAAGCTAAACGTAAGTCCTACCATACCACTTTAGAGCCAAATGAGGTTGCATAATATTAGTAGAGCACCTGATTTTCCTGCACACCATACTGGAGAGCAGACACGAAGTGTTCATGCAGATCAAAACTTTTATTCTGTGCTCTTCATGTACAGTCTAGCTGCTAGCTTGTGCTGTCCATACTAGTGTCATTGAGCATCTGGGATTCTTGTAAATCTACAAGGCCAATAATCCTATGATATTCAGAGTAAAAGCATTCTCTTAGCCTTGCACTTGGCTCCTCAAGGGCTGGGAAAATTGCCCACAGAGGAAAAGCTGATCTTACTATTGTTTCATTCACTCATTAATTGGTAAGTCGCTCTACACCTTTGATATGAAACCAGTACTGGTAACAGCCTTCGGCACAGCACTTATTTAACTGCTTCTGGCTGACATTACATTTCACGCATCTTTGAGGAGAACTGAACACAAATCTGGCGCACATTCAGCCTTGAAGACAACTTCTGCACAACATTCTTCTCAGTCAACTGACCAGTAAGCAAACACACTTGACGCGCTATTTCTCCGGATCGGATCAGCTATCTCACAGCATAGCCTCGTGGAGATCCTGTCTTGACTTGGACAAGCAATCGTGATGGCCTTGATTTACGAGAAAACCCGCTTACCATTGAAACGACCCCAAGACGAACCGACCTTCCACCTTTTCCCTGAACTTCCAACCGAGATTCGACTACAAATTTGGGCTCTTGCCCCACCCGACGATCGAGTCGTCGAGGTTGGCTACTCGAGAAAGACAGAGAAATGGTATGTGTATCGAAGAAGCTACACTGTCTCCGGACTCCTTCGAGCGAACAAGGAATCGAGAGCCGAATACCTGAGAACATGGCGTCCTTTATTCCCTCTCTGCAAAACACTGGACATCAGAAGACGTCGAGCTGACTCGCTACCAATTTCGCATTTCAACATTGAGGTTGACACACTCTAAATCGGACCCTCCCGATTTGACACGTGGGGAATATGGGAGGGGATGGATGTGTTTCTGTTCCGTTCCCTGATGTGTCCTGCTTTGAAGGATCTGAAGTACCTGGCCTGGGAAGAGTCTCTGCGTGGAGTTTCACACGAGAACCTCCGGTCTGCCGTTTACGGTTCTGCGGTTAACCAACATATCCAGCCTTCGAAATTATGGGATAATGTTAGAGTTTTCCCAAATTTGAGAGAGGTTGCTATTGTCGCGGGCGAAGTCTCTGGAATACCACGCCCAAGAAAGAAACCGGAAGTTGGTGCAATTAAACTTAGAGAACCACGGACACATACAGACATAGACGCATACGCATACATATACGCAGAAACAGACACAGACACAGATACAGATACAGACATAGACATAGGCAGAGATACGGAATTCTATCATATGAACTCATGCGATGGATACAACGCAGACTTTGAGGCGAAAACAGATTGGTATTTGGTGTTTTTCGGCCTTCAATTCGTATCAAGATTTGTTGAGAAAGGGTTATTTTTTGCCAATGGGATGAGACTGCTACCAGAAAATGAGCAGCAGTGTGAGGAGTTTGGTTTTAGTGGATAGTGCGTACATCTGGCGGTTTATTTCCTTTCCTTTCCTTTGCTTTACTTCACAATCAGCATTTATCTCAGTGGATGGACTCTCTTTTCTCCACTTTTCTCTCCTGAACGTTGTAGATGACTGAAAGGCAAAATGAATTGGTTTCCCGTCATATTGTATTTGATATGTGAGCGTCATCAAGAAAAAGAGCTAGTAAAGAGCTCCAGGCAAGTATAATGTGATTGTAACATATCCTAAGGATCTTTATTCAAATGTTTGCTATTAAGATGAGGTTTTCAATCACCTTCCATATGAAACCTGCAATTCAGTGGGTATATTTAGCCTGGGGGCTGGCGATGAAGCTAAGTATATAAGCAGACAAGCCCCTGGCTATGCACTTTCCATCTCTGTCTAACTTTTATTTGTTCGCTGTTTATAGGATTCTGTGTATAAGCAATTACTTGATTTATTGATCGTCGTTCTTCAATACTTATACACATGCTGTCAATGAGTTGCTTTAAATTCTCCCAGTAAAGTCCTCCCTAAATCAAATGCCATTAGACACAGAAGGGATATTATGAATTAGGAACATTCAATGTGGTGATGTAAAAGTATGGAATGAGGAACCTCGGTCTTATAAGCCTCAGAAATAGTGAATATAATATATCAGGTCTTGTTCTGCTCATCCTACCCATGCTACTCATCCACCATCATCTTTCCCACCTCCAACACACTTTCAACAACAACAAACACATTCCACACAACACGAAGAAGACAAGTCAGCCAAACACAAAATAATCCTCAACTCTCAAGCCCATACATAATGTCATCCAACTTGCCCACATCCAACGCCACCATGTTGAACAACGACAACACACCTACAACCACCACAAGCTCTCCACCAACCTTCCATCTATTCCCAAGACTTCCAGCAGAACTCCGAATCAAGATTTGGAAGCTTGTTGATGCCGACGGTCGCATCGTGAGCGTCACTAACGTCTACCATCCAAATGAATGGCTAGTTAATGCACGAAACTACGTCCCTTCCAGCCTTCTCAGCACCAACCACGAATCAAGAACCATTTACCTCAAGCAACCAGCCCATCCTTATACGATTAGAGTCAAAGACCACCATCGATTCGAGGAGGATGGCGCAGGAGTATCATTTCCCAAGGTCTATTTCAACCCCGAGGCCGATATATTGTACATAGCAGAAGAGGCAACAGATCTATGGTACCAACGCCCCAAATTCAAATTATTTGCGCTACCTTACCAGCTCTCTCAGCATCTGAAGCACCTGGCATGTGGATGGGCAACTTGGACCATGATAAGGCTTTGGATCGAAGTTCGTACTTGGCGCAATAGAGAAGAGAACTGGAATACACGAAAAGAGTTCCCCGTCTTGGAAGACGTTTTGGTGGTGGTCAATGACAAGAGAGAATGGGTTAGGGATACCTTAACTGGCGAAATCGTGCTGAAAGACTTGTCCAATGATCACATCGTAAAGATGAAAAGGGGCATGGTCAGTGATCGTTGTTTTGACGATTTGTATGGTATCAAGGAAGAAAACGGGTCGGTGCTGTGCCAATACGAGAGATATTTTGGTGTGCCACCAAAACTGATGGTAGTGGAGGGAAGATATCCAGACGATGAGTAGGAACTGGTTGGTGCGTGTACTTTGATGATGTGTGCTGGCGCAGGGTTATCATTTGATAGCACAAATAAAAAGACGTAGGACCTTCAAGAAGACCGCGATATATGGAAAGCGCAGGTAGAAGCGTATCTAGTCCGGGAATGGCTGCGAAGCAATCTATATGATAAATGTTAGGTTCATCAATCAATGTCGTTTTCCAATCTCTATTTAGTACTATCTTATTGAAAATTAAAATCCTTTACGAATCCCGCCTATAAATAATAAATCCTCTAAAAGGGAAAATCTAGTAATCAATACCTTATGATCCTGGTCATTCTCTTTACTATTTACTTCCTATAGCCTACCATTACCATCAAAAGATTCATAAAGAGTACCGTAATTGGATGTGTTTTGCGTATTGAGGGTGACTAAGCAAGCTTGCATATATCGTTTGATCTCTTAGATCACTTGTCCACAACACCAACAACAAATCTACTGATTGTAGGATTGTTGTTGCACGCTCTCAGAAGCAGTTTTCTTATTTACCCTCCACTATCCCTAAGCTAGCTACCAGAATTAGATAGTGAGATAGGCCTTAATTGAGCGCTTGGCAGCCTGGGCTCCACTTGATGAGGTGCGAATAGCCTCACAAGTGCCCCAGGGCGGCTGTTTGACCCAAATAACATATCCACCTCCTACGTGAACCTGAATATAAGCAAAAGATTATAATATAACATTTTACAAGTAAAAAGTTCGTCTAGAGACGAAAAAGGACCTTATCTTAAATCAAACAAGTAACATGCTATAGAATAATTTACCCCACTCTTTTTAGTGGTTAATTAAGATTTAAGTCCTCTGGTTAGTTGAAATTTATAAGATATTAATACTTGGAAGAATTAGGACCTTATTTTATATAACCGTTTATCTTATTAGCTAATGTTATCTTATATTCCAATAGATACGGTAGTATAATAACCCCAAAGCCCCATAGTATACAAAACAACCTAACCGACATTCTTCCCCCTTATTTCCCTTCACAAACACCGAGATATTTGAGAGTACTTTCAAGATATCCTTTTACATAGACTTGTGAAATAGCAAACCACCACCGGGAGCGTAACGCCTATACCCAAGAACGTGGGTCAAGTAGTATTCACTGCTGCAACGACCATCTTATTCCATCTAATAAGACCTTTTTTCTAAGAAAAAGGCTCATGCCTCACATCCCAAGACAACTCTTCACAAAATCCCTACAGGAAGTACAAGGACTCTCTTTTCTAGGGCATGTTTGACTTTTAGTAACTACTCACAATTCTTCTTACCCGCCTTGTGGTAGAACTGGAATCTCTAAAAATATACATACTACCTTAATAGCCAAGCTACGCTAAGCGAAGATCCCACCCTCACCATTATCATCACACTCACACATCGTCCTCCAAACTTCAAACTTCGTTACTTCACACTCTTCGCACACTCAAACCTCCATCCATTCCACAATAATCAAAATACCACACACGGTGAATAAAGAAGAAATTCACATCTCGAGGATAGTGATGTGATTTGGATCATACAAAAAAAGACACAGAAGAGGTCCATTGGTATCTATCCAGACAGAGTATATATATACAAGCAGCAAGAAAAGCTTCGAAGACACACACAAGACCTTGTTCATCAAAAAAGGTATACAGACGTAAACCCTCGCTACCTCCCAATTTATATATATCCCGCGCCAAACTCCGAACCCCAAAGATTTCTAGTCAGAACAATACAACACCAAAGCCAACATTCCAAGGGATATTTATTCCCAGGAGGAGGTGGTGGTGAAAAAAAGAAAACTGTTAATCTTCACCTATCAAGACATCATTTCATGGTGGTACATTCTCATCTACCTTCGGCTCACTATGCCTCTTCGGTTTCACCACAAGCAGGATAATCATCCCTACGACCAGTAAAAGAAGTAAGAAGATGATTCTCCTCTTCGTGCCCTTCTTCTGGTATCCCGAAGCAATATTGAGCTCCTTGTCCGCGGCCTTGACCTCGGTCGCCATTATTTCTACATTGTAGTCTATTCGATCGAGCATCGTTCCTTGGTCGATGATCATGCTTTGGAGTTCTTTGAAGATGTCGGCGAGTTCGATGATACCTTGGGCGATGTCGGTGATTTCTCGTTCGCGCTGGATTATGGCGGCGTCGTTGGAGGTGAGTTGCATTTGGGAGGTTTGTTGGAGGGCCGACTCGGAGTAGGATTTGTCGGCGTCGGATTCTAAGATGGAGGGGTCGGTGTAGTTGTTGTACAGAGGGGTGGAGGATCGTTCCATTTGTGTATTCATGCCACTTAAGCCTCGCAATTCTGCCGTGGGTTAGTATTGGTTTTTTTTGGCAGATTTGAAAGAGATTGTACTTTTTAAATAGGCACTCTGTTTCTTCCTAAACCCTGCGCTGGCTTCTTGTACCCTTCCTGCCAAAGATATTTGGATGTTCCGAGCCATAGTTTCCTCTCCCTTGCTGATGCCTCCAGTTTGTTTGGACTCCCGGACCAGCATTTCAACTCTCTGAATAGCTTTCTGACAATCATGGAATCCTTTCGTAATATCTTGGGTAAGATGCTCAATTTCCCTCTCCTCCGTCCGCTTCACTTCCTCGTCATCGAATCCGGGTAATACATGTTTCTGGTGTAGTTTTTCAAGTTTTACGCTCTTACTTGCGATATTTGCAAGATATTCCGTGACTTCATCGCTGATGTCTGCCCACCGCGGCGGTAACAAATCCATTTCTATAATCGCATCGCCATCGTCCTCAAATGCGCCGGCCGACATGAGACCCTGCCGTTCCGACCCCCCTCCAATGAAATTGTCGCCATAGCTGTTTCCGGAAGCGCCGCTCGAGTATTTTGGCTTTTTGGCAGGGTGGTGAGTATATGATTGCCGGTAGGAAATGTAACTATCCCCAAGTCAGACTAAGTTTCTGGATGTGGAGCGTGAGGTATACGTGGAAGAGGAACGGAACATACAGGTTGGTGCGATCGCGCCACATGGCGCACGCAGGTTTAGCTTGCGCTCTCTGAACTTGCGGTTTCTTCGCAACCGAGCACTGGTCTCCTATTTTCCTTGACTGGAATTGGTGTTTGAGAAATGGTCAAGTAGCAAATGACATCCACATCCACATGCCTCATGTAGTTGTCTGACGGACCTTGACGCTTCGATGGCAGCCTGAGGCACATTCTGCAGTCTGCCTTGTGTGTCTTGTGTTTGCATTGTTTGGCAGGGGCGACCCCAGGCTGGGACTGCGGTACGGGCATTGTTGGCCGCCGTATAAGAATCACTGCCACTGCTTCCACACAAGTGCCCCATAAACTTGCAGAGGGATCTCAACCACAACATAGGAATCTTCACTCCTCTGCGAATTCCTCTCCCACATCTACATCCCACGAATCGATCCTCATACCTACACCAAATCTTGATAACTCCATCGACAACCCTCTTTCCCACCCCTTTTCTCCGCTAAGCACCATGGTATGACTGCCTTCCACCGTCTTCAGCATTCAGCCCCGCCATTTCTCCCCAAATTTCTCGCATGGAGCTATGAAGGGACTAAATTGGCGGCGTGTACTAACAAACGTCTTTGCAGGCTGACTCTCTCACGGAAGAGCAAGTGTCCGAGTTCAAGGAGGCCTTCTCCCTATTCGTAAGTTGATCCTCCAGCCTCATCTAGAAGGCGGGGTCCCTTTTACAGGAACGTGGTAGCTGACGATTCTGTGGTGGAATAGGATAAAGATGGTGACGGTTAGTGTTCCCCACAAATCCTGGCTTCCTCTACGAGCAAACGAATATGGGCTTTACACTAGGATATCTTTTGGCCCGACTCGACTCGCGGATGCTTCCCCTGAATGCGACGTGGGGCAGTCGGACGAGAGCCATGCCATGCCATCGTTCTCAACCGCAATGCTGATGACCATTCGCAGGACAAATCACTACCAAAGAGCTGGGAACCGTCATGCGATCGCTTGGACAGAACCCTTCTGAATCCGAATTACAAGATATGATCAACGAGGTTGACGCTGATAACAATGGCACCATCGATTTCCCAGGTAGGCAGAATTACAAGAATTGAATCGGGGCAAGTTTGTTGATGAAACAACAGAGTTCCTTACCATGATGGCAAGAAAGATGAAGGATACCGACTCTGAGGAGGAGATCAGAGAAGCCTTCAAGGTTTGTTTTTCCAATATGGGGGTTTGATTTCGACCCCGCTAACAACACACTAGGTCTTCGATCGTGACAACAACGGATTTATCTCCGCCGCCGAACTTCGTCATGTCATGACATCCATTGGAGAGAAGTTGACAGATGACGAGGTTGACGAGATGATCAGAGAGGCTGATCAAGATGGTGACGGACGTATCGATTGTATGCTTCCCCACAAAACTTCGTTTATTGAATCATCATTTTAACTTTTGCATAGACAATGAATTCGTTCAGCTCATGATGCAAAAGTAAACTTGTCACTTTTTGCTTTTCTGCGCAAAAGAGTCTCGAAGCCTGGCATGATTGTTCGGTAGAGGAAAGCATATGGTAGCTGGACTGCTGGATAGGCGTCTAGAATGGTGGCATGGGCCTATGATAATGTTACGATGATAACCCTACGGAAAATACAACTCCCACAGTACTTTGAACATCAATTCATTTGTTTTTTTTGGGTTTGGCCTGCGGAGAACTCGTCCTGTGTCAATGACTTGCTTTTAGGAAAGGGAACTGTGGGACTTCTTATTTGCACTGATGAAGTATGCAGGTAGCACCAACGGAGGTAGACCAATTCAGTTCCTCTTGATACTGAATCACGTTGAAGTCGAGTGACTCGTCACATGATTCTGTTACTGTTTGTATTTGAACTTTTATGAATTCCTCCAATGAGGTAATAAAGGCTTTTGAATGTGAGATAACGGTTCCATTGTTTCCGTTATATTATCAAAGATCAAGCATGATTTTCTATGCTTAGAACTTTCCCGGGACGATGACGAGATATCTACGTAGGTACTGGTATTCTGGCACTTGCAATTTTGAGCGAGGCGTCTAGACCAGTCTACAATATTGAGGTTTCCAATAGAAACTTTGAACACTGTATATCCACTAGGAAGGAGCGTGAGAGCATAAGAGCACTCCACTCAGAACTTGCCAAGATCATAGGACGGCAGAATCCCGAAGCTTAACCGGGATGCAGCCTTGCACCGCACGCCTCGCTCCGGGGCCTCGTTGCTCATGGCCTAGGTCGCATTGGAATTGACTACTCAGTAGATGGGACGGGTTACAACCACATTCCTTCCTTCTCCTCTTATTACGGTCGCTCTTACTCCAATCATAGGTATCTAGACTCCATTGATCCAATCTATTGGCCTTCTCGCCAACGAGTAAATATTGGCATGTTGACGCTTGTCTCGAACCGTTCTCAACTATCCTCCTTCCTACCAGCAACCTGAGCGATAGCGGTTCAATGGCACCCGTACGGCGATTTCGCATGCTAGTGCTGGGCGCAATATTTACCATCTC
The DNA here is from genome assembly GCA_900536445.1 of Hymenoscyphus occultus. NCBI lineage: Eukaryota > Fungi > Ascomycota > Leotiomycetes > Helotiales > Helotiaceae > Hymenoscyphus > Hymenoscyphus occultus. The sequence goes on along the minus strand of UNPT01000313.1, from coordinate 18,875 downwards.
GTTCCTCTATTATCTCAACAAACCTGGTGGACTAATAGATTATTACAACTTGACATCACCTCAAATCCCATTCACCCCAGATAACGCTCATTGGGTGAAAAAGCCCGAAAGATATACGGTCTCCTCATTAATTCCTCTTCCAACTGGGTCGCCGAAGGACATTCCAAAGGTGCAGGCGAAAGCTCCTGTCGAAAGTTCGAAACAGAAGGAAGAGCGGTTACGGCGCAAAGCTGCGGTCTTGGAGAGTTTCACACATAGTTGGGATGGGTATAAGAAGTACGCATGGCTTCGAGACGAGGTAGCTCCTCTGGGCGGGGGCTACAGAGATACATTCGGTGGGTGGGCTGCTACTCTGGTGGATTCTCTGGATTCCCTGTGGATTATGGGCCTGAAGAAGGATTTCGAGCTGGCAGTCAAAGCAGTCGACCAAATCGATTTCTCCACGACCCAGGAGAAGGATATCAATGTTTTTGAAACCACCATTCGGTATTTAGGGGGTTTCCTCGCGGCTTATGATATTTCTGAGGCGAAATACCCGGTCTTGTTGAAGAAGGCTGTCGAGGTTGGGGAATTGTTGATGGGTTGTTTTGATACACCTAATCGCATGCCTATTACCAGATGGGATTGGAAGCAGTACGTGAAGGGTAAAGTCCAACGACCAGGGAGAACGCTAGTCTCGGAATTGGGATCCCTAAGTCTTGAGTTTACAAGATTGGCACAACTCACTGGTGAGGTCAAGTACTACGATGCAATTCAGAGGATCAGCGATGAGTTTGAAAAGAGTCAAAATTCTACCCAGTTTCCAGGAATGTGGCCTGTTAGTGTCGACCCAGTGGTACCCTCGTTCAATCAGGATAACTACTTCACGCTCGGTGGGATGAGTGACAGTCTCTACGAGTATCTTCCAAAGCAGTATCTGATTCTTGGAGGCTTGATTGAACAACCCAAAAAGATGTATGAAGGTTTCATTGAAGTTGCCAAGAAGCATATGTTCTTCCGGATTTACAATCCCAAGAATGAGCATTTGACCGTCTCTGGGGATATTCGAAAAAGTGGTGTAGATCCAGATAACCCTGAGTACCACCTTCAGCCCAATGGCCAACATCTCACATGTTTCGCTGGTGGTATGGTTGGTCTTGCAGCCCGGATTTTCAATCGTCCCTCTGAGATTGCTCTCGCGACGGAGCTGGTCAATGGCTGTGTCTGGGCATATGACAGTAACCCCAACGGCATCTCCCCCGAACTATTTACCGTCATGCCCTGTCCCAAGGATGGCAAGTGCAAATGGGACGACGAAGTATGGTACAATGCTCTATCAAACAGCGCCCCTCCCTTCCCAGGGCCGAACGATACCCCAAGCGACCGTGCCGAACGTCTACAAAAATACGCCGCAGAAGAAAGATTACCTCCCGGCTTCACCAATATCCCAGACAGACGGTACATCCTCCGCCCCGAAGCCATCGAATCCGTCTTCATCATGTATCGCATCACGGGGGAGCAGAAGTGGCAAGACACGGCCTGGAGAATGTTCCAAGCGGTGGAGCGCGTCAGCCGGACTGAGATTGCGGCCGCGGCGATTATGGATATCACGGCCCCGAAGGAGGTGGTGAAGCAGCAGCAGATGGATAGTATGGAGAGCTTTTGGTTGGCGGAGACGTTGAAGTATTTTTTTCTTTGCTTTGAGGGGTGGGAGAGTGTTAGTTTGGATGAGTTTGTGTTGAATACTGAGGCGCATCCTTTGAGGAGGCCGGGGGTGTGAGGGGGATGTTATGTAGTGTTGTATAGATGGGAATTGATGATTTATTTATGAGGCTTTTTGTGATATGTATTTTCTTGGGTGTGGGGTGAGTATGTTTGTTTGTTTTGCTGGAGACTTTGGATTTGGTATGTACGCTGTGATATTGTAGGATTACTTTGTCGATGTTCGTCTCAGAATTGGGGTTCTGTACCCCGATATCTTGTTCCTCTTTACTCTTTCCTCTTTACTCCTTACATTTCCATAGTACTGAGTACTTACATACACTTCCTGCTAATCATGAAAAGTGTTAAGACCTACATATCTCTTGTCTTATCTTGTCTTGTCTTACTTGTCTTACCCGTACGAGTATTCTATTTATTTCTATTTATATAAGCTATCTGTTTGGTGCTAGTGAGTAGATTGTAGCTATTTATACTGTACGAGTAGGGTTTTTTGGGATACGGTAGGTACTTTATGAGGGGTAAGGGAAAGGGAAAGGGAAAGGAAAAGTATGTTCTACTACTGAGGAGGAAAGAACGCGGGAGGAGAGAAGGGTTGGGAGGGGAGGTTTGAAAAGTTGGGGGTTTGAAAAGTTAGGAAGTTTTTTGTACATAGGTTAGGGGTAGAGGTTGGTTGATTTAAGGAATAAGGGGAAGTAGGGTTAAGGATAAGAGTTAAGTGTTAGTATATTATTCCGCGATTTTAAAAAGTACTTAGGTTTATAAATAAAAAGGGAGGAAGGGGGGAAGGAAGACTTAGAAGGATTATAGTATTCTTATTCTTATTCTTAGAGGATAAGAAGTATATTAATTATAAAGAGCGTGTCGACGTACTAGTATAAAGCGTAAAGATAGTATTAAATACTAGAAAGCTAGGGGGAAGATTTATTACTTATTATAGCTTTTTGGGTCCCGAAAAGCGTCGAATTTTATACTATCTCGAGACTATATACCCTTTACTTAAAAACTAAGTATAAACGCTACCTAAATTATAAAAGTATATAGAAATATTAGCTAAGTCGGAATTAAGTGAACTATTATTATAGCAGTTCTTATATACTTTTCTTACCTTATTATTTATATAACGTTACATGGCTACCGAAAGAGAGCTCTTATTTAAAGGGGGAAATTCCGACGTTTTTTCAGGACCCAGAGAAAAGAGCGTGGAGAGGGTATAAGGAACATGGATAAAATCCGGTACCCAATATTGGAACATCGTCCCTTGAGTACATTCCTCGCTCCTCGGTCTTGATATGTGCTGCCTAATGTGGCGTTTCTAAATGCTTTTTGTCATGAGCCACGTGATGAACATCCCTTATTCCAATTCTATCAGCTCCAAAAATCTTCTTCTGTCATTACAGTATCTCCATCGTAGATTGTCATCATTATCACTTCTTAAAGACCTATTTAAAATACCTATATATAGGTCGCAAACGGATTGGACACCCAGCTGACAAGTCTTCCAAGGACCACCAAACACCGGTCAGCATGTCAACTTCAACCAACCAGACCAAGTTCATTGAAACCCTGGCAGACGAAATCATATTGATGATCGTGGAATGGATCGATCTTGACATCAAGTATTAGCGCAAAAAGAAGGATCCTCCATGTCATATCACGGAACGCGCAGCGCAAGCTATTCTCAATCTCAGTCAATGTTCACGTCACATCAACAGTCTCGTTCAGCCATTTCTCTATCGGCATTTTGTGGATAATGACGGCACTCGCCTTGTGAAGCTGATGTTCAGAATATTAGCGGTCCCAAGTCGAGCACACTATGTCAAGTACTTTTGCTGTCATTACAACCGATGCGGTCGTCTAGTCATGCCGGCTGTCACTCCAAATGACTTGGAACGTCTGGAAAATGTGGTTTCAAAAGCCGCATCGTCTCCGGGAGATACTTTGCAATGGATGCGGCGTATCCAAGCCGGCTATTGGGGTGCCTACGTAGGGCTAATTCTTTCTCGACTGTTGAATCTAGAGAAACTCGAGATCTCAGTTGAAACGAAGGGCAGTGTAACTATCTATATGGATTGGGTTACTAAGGTCTTCGAAAGAGCAATCTCCGTTCAGGGCAACCAGAAAGCAATGTCCTCCTTTCAAACCTTTTCCAAACTTCGGAGTGTAAGTTTGGTCTGTCCTCCTGGCGGGCGTGGCTCTTTCTCTCTACAGAATATTGTCCCATTTCTCAACGTCCCCTCGCTGCGTACTTTCAAGGCAGACAATCTACAACAATTCGTCGAGTTTGATTGGGAGAAATGTATAGCTGGCCTTTCTATGTCCAAGTTGAAATTAAGCGATATTAGGCCTTCCCTGTTTGTTCACCTCCTGCGCCAGGTTAGAGCTCTCAAACAGCTTACGGTGCTCACCTACCAAGGAGGCATCCAACAGGACACAGAGAACTTCATGCAAGGCTTACGGTATCAGCGAGCTACACTCGAAACACTGGATCTCAAAGAACCGTGGAACCGATTCTTTCCTTTCAAGATAAGCACACTCACCGACTTCCAGAGTCTGAAAAGCCTTACTATCCATATCTCTCTACTGGCGAGCAACCCCGAGTTCCCCCGGTCTCTAGAATCACTTACCGTAGAAAGCACCAAGGAAAAGAATCTCAAGCTCCTCAAAACCATCCTGCAAACCAAAGAACTCCACACGCCCTCCTTGAAATCCCTCGATCTCGGCTGGGGAAGGACAAAGTACCCCGACGACCGGCCGAGTCCTGAGCACCCCGATTTCCACGCCGGGTTCAAGCTGCCTCGCATGCGTGATCTGTGGGAGATGTGTAAAGCTGTGGACATGGAAATGAAACTCGCTGATGAACCACCGCGGTTCAAATATGTCTCTTGGGACAGACCGGCGCATCCTGAGGCTGTGATGTGGCCGGTAGTGTGGATGGATGGTGGACGCGTGATTGTGCGGTTTGGGTATCCGTGATTGGGGTTTGAGGAGTGTTGTAGAGAGAGGGGGTATGGTCCTGAGAGTCATGATGCGGGGAGAGTGCCTTCTGGTGCTACGCAGTAGGATGATAATTGTGTTGCATGGGATTATGATGTGTGTTTGGCGTTGGCCGCTGGGTGTTGATTGCTTGCCTATAACAGTCGTTTATGGTTCGAAATTAGTCTAAATTGGAAGTGGATTGGAAGGTTTGATTAGTGTGCGATGGTATACTTTACTCTAGGCAAAATATCCACAGTGTCTGTTTCCGATATTACCGTTCTTAAGATGTCCAGATTAAGTGATTTGAGGCATGGCGCCCCAAAAGTATAGGTAGGGAGTTTCTTAATACTTCATGCCGGTCTCCTAACATGCTCATTATTCGAAAAACATAGGTGCGAGTAGCTCTATCCAATCTAGTCTTCACACCCTCATTAACTCTACCAGGTTACCAGGCTAAGCTAGGCAGGTAACAAGACATACACATCCATATCATTCGTTAAGTAAGCCTATTACCAGTTCATTGCCCTTCGTAAAAGTTTTACTATATATAACGTATAGACGCTGAAATTGCAAACTACGAACTCGCTTACAGTAACGCGCACGGGGATAGGTAATAACTAGGTGAACAAGTTAATTTAGAGATAGTAGAAGAGCCGTATATCAAAGATCTAGCTAGCATACTATATAATTAAGTAGATTGTCGAAGGATATATGGATTAAGAAAGAATTATATGTATAACTTATAGTTAGTTAGGAATTAGGCTTATATCAAGATTCGTACCCTATTTTTCTCCTTCTTTTTCTACTTTTATTAAAGCTTATTTCGCGTTATTTATACACTAGAAGGTATAGACAAAGGCTTTATAACTTCCCTTTCTTTCTCGAAACTTTAAATATAAGACAAGATAGACGTTTCTATTTATATAGCTCGTTATGAACGCTAATTAGAGTAGAGAGGTTCTTATAGAGCTTCTTACCTAGCTAGGTAACGCCTTCTTAAACTAATTCGATAATATAACGATAGTAAAACTACGTTATGTTTAATTAGATTAGTTTAAAGGATTAGCTAATTCTCTCATATTTTACTAGAAGCTATACTTCCCTAGAAGATAGCGATTTCTCGGTGATTTTAGGGGATATACCTAGGTACTTACTATATACTTATATCCTAATAGCGGTATAGTACTAGCGGTAGCGTAGTAATACTTCTAATTAAATACTTAACCCGACTCGAGTAGTACTTAAGTTAAGTTAAATAAGTATACTTAGGTAATTCTATTAATTTAAGTTAAATAGTAGATTTAACTATTTAAGTAATACTTAAGTAGTTATATAAAACGTAACTAAACTATAAAAAGAAATCCTATCCCTATTCTTTAAGATTATAAAGGGTCTAGATAGCTCGGGTCTCTCTCTTCCTCTACCCCTATACCCCTCCCTTTAATTACTTTTTAATATACCTGTATATAAATCGAATAATCTAATTAGCTAAGAGGGTTATATTATAAGCGTATACCCTACCTATAATAAGTCGTATATAAGGGAGGGGGAGACAAGAGGTGTCTAGACCCTTTATTAGACCCGAGGTAGGGGTACTCGGCTAAGCTCTATACGAAAGATACGAAAGTACGTGGGCGAACTAACCGTCCGGGGCGTCCGGAGTCGGCTAGCGAGCCCGGGCGCGTTACGGTGCATCGGGCCGACATTACTCGAGTTACTAATAAGTTTATCCAGTACTTGGCGAGTTGAGTAGAGTAAATACCACTAAACTTAATTACTCGAATTTACCACGCTGACTGAAAGGAATGGATCCCGAAGATTTGACGTCGTTTAATAAGTCCCCCGATAGGTTAAAATGTATCCTCTAGCCATTAAACTTATTCCTTCCATAACAAGAATAGAATGGCTATCTGTCCTCTCTTGTTACTAGATCTATTTATACTACCTTACTGACTTAGACAAAATGAAGAATCAGAATACCTGCTAGTCAGTTGACGCAGTTATATCGCCCATTGCGAGGAGGGGAAGAATATGAAGGTGGGGGTTTTAAGTTCAAACCATTTAAACAAATCACAACGACTTCTCAACATGGTAATTTTCATTCTTATAACTGTCTGTCGTTGCTGTTTCCCTGGAAATTTGGTCAGCCTTCTTGTTGGACTCATCCAGGTATTTCTTTTTACAGCAATGAGGATTTGCCTATCCATCACAAAGGCAAGAATCATTCTTTCTCTGCCGAACCCCGCATGATGCCCCAGTGTAATATGGTTTGGATCCTCTTGGGCCCAGTCCTGCCTGCGGCCGATTTTCGGCAATGTGAACCAATCCCCTAACCCACTTTTTCAGGCGACTCAAGTCCTTTCCCATCTTCGTTTCTATCTCTCCCCCCTCCCTTTCGAGACTATATAGAAACCTCATGTAAGCTCAACACAGAGTTAATCCTACAAATCCAGATTCCAAGCTTTACATTTACGAAGACAACACTCACGCAAACCTCACGTCAGGCAATACAAAACAACACAATGAGGGACGCGTCACTAGAAGGGCTATCTGACGAGCTGATATTGGAAATTATCAAACAACTATCTTTCATCGAGCGCTCATCCTACTATCAAGAAAGCAATGCCACTGCGAAGATTCTGTTCAGCCTTGGCCGGTGTTGTCATCGATTCTATGGGCTTGTGCTGCCCTTCGCCTATTCCCATTTTTACCAGTCTGAGGGGAACAAATGTTCTATATTTTTGTGCAGAATATTGGAGAGTCCGGCATTAGCAAATTATGTCAAATCCCTCACAATCACTTCTGAGTCGAGTTGGGAAGAGGAAACTTCTGGTTCATGCGACCGTAATTCTGCAATTGCTTCTTGGGATGAGGAGGAGCTGTCGCGTGTGAGAATAGCAATTGAGGAGGCTTCCCAGTCCTCAAAGGACGCCATTGACTGGTTCAGCGAATTAAAAAAAGGCACCTGGGATGCCTGGATAGCGGTTTTGTTATCACGGCTTCCTAATCTTGAAGTATTGGATATACATCAGGTCTATGATAGGATGGATCATGAGACCCAACCCTGGCTTCTAAAGTTCTTGACCAAAGCCGCTAAGCTTCAAAATACATCCTCGACCTCGGTACTCGCACTCAACAAGCTTAGAGAGGTGACAATTTACCAAGAAGAAGAGAGTCCAATTAAAAGCATAGAGGCTCGCGCCTTTCTAAATTTGCAATCAGTCAAAACCTTTGCCGCTCACCCTTTGGATGGAGAGGATATAGACTGGGAGGATGACAATTATCGATTCGCCACCACAGACTTGACTTTTTCTTTTGACTACGTACATGATGAGCCCAGACTGACACCAGGACTACGACCACTCGCGAGGCTTCTCAGATGCTTTCCCTCACTCGAGAGTCTACATGTTGATCGTCAAGATGAGTCACTCAGAATTTCCCAAGCGCATCTGACCGATTTCATGCAAATCATGTTTCATCTTCAAGACACTCTCAAAGAGCTGCATCTTTTTGCAATAGATAGTCCCGAAAGCTCAATTGGTTCTCTAGCCGACTTTGAGAAGTTGAAAACTCTCAGTGTGGCGCCGTCATTGCTCACCGGTTCTGCATTGGATACTAATACCGGACTTCCTTACGCGAATATCATGATGGAGTCTCTCCCTCGTGCTCTCGAGTACCTCAACTTCTGGAACATTACACAACAAGAAGCTCCTTCAATCATCGCACTCATCCAAAACAAAGATAAATACACCCCTTCGCTAAGATCCCTCACACTCGAATGGGTAGAAATCAAATACCCAGATGAAAAGAAAACCCCTCATCCACTTTCAGAGGTGCTGTTCAAACATCCTGGTTTCACAAGAGAACAAGCTTGTGATCTATGGCAAGATTGCCAAGCCAAAAACGTGGAAATAGTGACTAAGGTCCAATCACCACCAACGAAGTTCGTAGCATGGCCCTATAACAAGGAGATTCCGAAATTTCTTCCAAAAGTAACAACTGCAAGTCGGGAGTATGGGGCTTATGGAAAGTATTCGCAACCCGTCTTCAATTTTCCGTGGCCCTATGACGGATTTGAGGACTTTGTTAAAGAGCAAGGGTATGATATAAATGTAAAGCCCACTAAGTTGCAAGATTGGGGGACCTATGGAGAGGATGGTGTCGGTATGGGACCTTCTTGGGATAGTTTACAAAAAAGTCTTGAGGTCGAAAGACTGGCACGTGGCTACTAGTCAGAAGGGTTGAGAGAATGCTTCAAAATCCCAAGGTCTAGAACAAAAGAGTGTTTAACTATAGTTCTAAACAACCAAATAACATGAATCAAGCTGAATCCCGCAGATTGAGAGGCCTAAGTGTCTTGAAAGTGAAGACTGTTGTTCAGAGTGACAACCGGTAGATCTCCCTAGCGCGCTCCCAGCATGAGAAAGGGGCTAGAAAGAAGAGAGGTTAATTCCACGCTTCTTGTGGATGAACAGCATACATTTCGGTTTACTCACCCTGAAACATCAACTTCCAAAGCCAGGGTTTGAAAGCAAGTAACAGCACCAAGATTCGAAAATTTCACGTGTGGCGAGGAGCATTATTTATGCCCAAGGCCCATTGCGGTGAAGAGAATTAATCGAACTGATATCTGGGATAGTTAGAAAGTATACAAACGAGCAGGATGGTCATATCAAGTAAAGAAGGAATACCGCCAGACAAACGCGATCACTGATCCTCAAGAATTCACGGTTCTGAACTTTCGATAATTAAACTGAAATCAAGTCAAAATATCCTCGTTAGACGAACCAAAAATGGCTTGGCTATGACTTCCGTCATTTTCAGTACTCACAAGGGCCACGTAATAGATGTCGAAAATCAGTGCCCCCACGGAAGGCTTAATATCTGTTATACAACTAACTGCTTCCATGATGCTTCCTTGTCGACTGGTAGTTTCTGCAAGTTTAAGAAGTGGATTTATATTGTCCAGGTACAATTGCCAGAGTCGGAAAATGCGAACTGGTCGGAGGTGGAGACTTGAGAGGTCAATATTGCTTTGAGGTTTGAGGCGCTCCAAGTAGGAGGTGGTTATTGTCTCGAGACACGCTCAACCAGGTCTTCCCGACAACCACTTTGGTCATTTCGCTTGATGAAGTATCGCTGTCCTGGTCATACAGCTGGTCCCGAAAGTGTGAAAGCTACATCTGTGCTTAGCCGAAAGATCTAAATAATGAATCGGTTCTGGGCTGAACCTAACATCCATTGATACAGAAGAGTCATCCACCCCAACGGGTGCAGTTCATCGTCATACACATTTCTCACATCTGCGACTGGAGCTAGGAGAAGTGGCTCAAAGTTTGTAAGTTGACGGTGCAGATCTTCGTTTTGCCAGAGTCTGTCCAGAAACCCGCCCTCAGGAAAGCTCCTCTTGTGTCATCGTGACACGTTGTTAATGCTGGTTACACACTATTCATCCCTGCCCTGGTACCGTGGTACAATGCGTGTAAGGAAATTTACAATCACATCGTGTCTTGCGCTACTGACGCGGATACAGGAAAATACTAGCTGAAACTTTGACTATTGATAGGATATTGCAGGCATAAATGAAGAAAGAAACGATTTAGTGAGATACTTCATTGAAAAGGAGCTTTTTGGTTCTCTTCTTTTGCAGAAGTAAGGAAAAAAGGATGCGAAAGTCACATAATTATGTCTCAAGTTCTTCAAATCACTGGCTTTCTCTCATAGACTCTCAGAAATGCTCTTTTCTTTTACATTTTCTAGTCCAATTACTCTCATAGCTTGGAAAGTTCCTCTTTATAAGTACTTGAAAAATCACGTGGAGAACCACTCTATTAAGATGCAAGAGGGCAATGGATACTTTTTGTTCAACTTATAATTCTTTATGGTTCAGATAAATGCACAAAGTTGATGGGAGCCCGAGAGATATCGTAGTAAATATGTTTAATTCTTGAGATTCTTCCGGGCAGTAAAAATGATAACCTGGCTCAGGTGATGTTGTGAGAGTGATTACTGTAGCAGCTCCTTTTGGGGACACAATAACACACGATGTATAGCTCCACTGGAGTAGTCACGACTCTTTCATATTTAGCTTACCACTTATAAATGAAGTCTCCTCGGAGGTCAAGCCATGTTACTTCGTCGAGGTCTCGAAACCCCCGACTTTATTTGAGGAGATTGAATAATTTATTAGCTTATCCAAACATCATTTGTTAAAAGCACGTCTCGGAAGCTTCATGGGGAATCGAGCTTTTCTGGTAAGACTAGTGTAATATTTAAACATCAAACAATTTACCATCCGTGAATATGGAACGCAATAGCTACAGGCTAATTTCCAAAGGGGTTGAAGAGGTACCCTTCCTTGCGGTTTATCTAAAATAAAAGGAGTTCGTCGGTGTATCTGGAAGATATTGAAGTTAGTTGTAAATTCCAATCTCCACAGATCTATAAAAGCACATGAGAACCAACCATCTTGCAAATTTTCAAGCCTTATAGGATGTGTTTTGCGTATCGAGGATGACTAAGCAAGCTTGCATATATCGTTTGATCTAGTTGATCACTTGTCCACAACAACAACCTATAATTAGTAGGGTTATTGTACGCTCGCAAGATGACTCTTTACTTGCTGAAGATCGGAGTAACGGTATTAAGTCATGGAGTGTCAACTATCAACTATCAACTAAAACCATTGACTTTTCTGCCTATATATGGTGTTTGCAGATACCGATTAGTCAAGCCTATCATCAGTCAGTAGCACAAGGACTCGAACCATTCACCTGATATCTTCACCACATCCAACTTATCACCATATCTCCATATCCACCTTCTTCATTACCATCTCAAATCACTTCCACAAAAACAAATCTCAAAGCAACGAAAATGTGCATCGAACTACACACAATCTCAACCTGCGGCCACGCCGACATCCCTTGGTTACAAAAGTGCAAAGCCTACAACTGGACCCTTGGAGCATGCGCCGATGAATTTTCAGGTTCAGAAGAAAGGAAACTGACAACGAGATATTCTGCGACAGAATGTGAAGCGTGCACGAAGGTTGCGATAGCTAGAAGTGTGATGGGCAAGAAGGAGGAGGTGAAGGTGAAAAAAGGTGAGCTCAGCTCAGTTTAGTGGGAGGTGAGTTTCAGTAGGAGCTTTTGAAATGTATTAAGTTCTCAAGCTAATTTGGGGAATCCAGTCAGATTTCTCCTTGCAGTGAAATCATACGCACGAAAATCGATAGACTAGGCAATTATCTGGGCACATAGCAGTTCAGACAAAGAAAGTGTTTCAGATACAGTAAGGACCCTTTCATAATTTTCTCGGACCTGTATCAACATGGAAAGTAACAGGCTCATAGGTTTCTGATCGTGCTAAATCCTCTCTATTCCTCGTCTCTCTCCCAACAAGTACCTACCGCCCTGATAAACTGGGAACTCTAAGCCCGCTTTGGACTCGTTGTTGTGAGTTTGACAACCAGAAGTTATTGTACTTGGCTGACAAGTAATAGAATAAGGTGGCGAAAACAAATACCACTACTGTTTACAGCTCCCTCGCATTTCGGTCTGCGTTATACGCGAAGCTTTTATTGTATTGTTTTCGATGCCACCGAAAGGCTCTTGCAGTCCCCAAATAAGTGATGAGTCTTGAGATTGCAAGTCGGATAGCACTCCTCTCGAAATAGCCAGTAAACTATCTTTCAAAATTTTACTTCATTTGACATGCATCATAAGGAGCTAGGAAAACATCGATTCATCGGATTCTTTCTTTGGGCAGCCCAGTCAATTCATAATGCCCCCGATTTAACGTTAAGCTATCTTCCCGGGCAAACATCCCTCCACAGAGTCAACAACTTATACCCAGGCCAGGCCACCAATCACGAGCTGTACTTATCGAACTGCCAGAATTCCATTCAATGTTGTACAGTACTGTTTCTCATACGGAGTGTTGTGCATAGCATAGTTCGACCCAAAACCATAGAATTCACTCCTAATATAGAAGAACGCAAATTGAATTCCTGCGAAGTAGGCATCTCAGCAGCAGACTTCGCCATGACCGCTAGTAATGATGTTATCGTCTAATTTTTAGAATAAATATTCTATAATCTTACTTATCCTATCTAACGTTAACACTACTACTTTACGTATACATATATCCCCTCGAGGCTTCATATGTACACCTACGGTTTTAGGTTTGAGATTTCCTATTTAAGCGGTCGGACCGGTCGGAATGATGCCTAGGCGCGCTACGGGACTTGGCCCGACTTGCTCCCCTGCACCACTTAATCAGTAGTATTGTTAAGTACCAAGACTAAAAGCGGATACCTTATGTGAACGTGTGGAGTAAACCACTGCTTGCTGTAATGAATACTGAGTCAAACCGAACACTGCTATAAAGAGCGAACAACTAAGTAAGGAGAGAAGAGAGTTCTAGAGGAACGGAAGCTTAAATACATAATGCCAGCGGCACGCACGTGCCGTGCTACACGTGATCTGCCCCCAATTCCTCCAACTCCGTAACACCTTAAACCTAAAACCGTAGGTGTACATATGAAGCCTCGAGGGGATAAGTAACTATAAATACATACCTTAGAGGGGAAAGCGGAGTTTTTTAGATATTTATAGAATAGTTTATAAAAGTAAAACTATTATAAAACTATTTCTAGATAATTTAAAACTATAAAACTATTTTAATTTCTAACTGTGACGACACGCAGGGCTGATGGACCGCACACGAATGCACGACTACGCCAGGTGTAAGTTTGGCACTGTGGAACTGTCTATTAGAAGATTCTAAGCTGAAGAGAAGAGGAGAGCTCGAGGGAGCTCGAGTCTACATACATGGTGTGGGTCGCTAAGCGGCGCTAAGCGGCGCCACGTGATACAAGTGGCACGTGATGGTCAGAACCGTCACAGAAGCCTTAGTACTTCTATTCTTACTTTGTATATACCTACCTAGAACTAAATATTTTAGAATAACTTAATACGCTATAGTTATATTTAGCTTATAGATTAATATATTATAGAGCTAATTAAGCGCTATCTTTTAAGCTTATATAGAAGTTAATAGTACTAAAACTAACCCTAATATACCTATTTTCGAGGGGTAAAATAACGTTTATTACTTAGTTAAAAAGGGCTTTTTACTATTTATTAACTATTCTTCTAAACTACGTTCTATTATAATAAGACCTAGTAGTATTTATAGAGTATATTTAGCTCTATAAATACTATTTTAGTATATTTTAATAAGTAGTATAGTTATAGAATAATATATAAAGAGCTATAGACTAAAATCTATTTAAAGAAAGTAAAAATAACTATTTTTAGCTTTACGAACCTTATTCGTTATCTTAGACCTAGAGGGTACTTATAAAAATAAGATAGATTAAAAATTTAATATTAAAAGTACTAGCTAAAGCGTACTAGAAGTTTATAATAATAATAGTTATTATATATTTTAATCCGGGATTCTTTATTAAAAAGTTAATTTAGAGGCTATATGTGAAGGTTCGATTTCGAGTTTTATAGTAAATGGATTCGCTTGAGTGAATAGGGGTATTCGGCCGTAGCTATTTAGTTAGTTTCACCGCGAGGAGTTCTTTCCTTCTCTCCTTGCGGACAATCTAATTAATATCCCACCCTAACATATTGTCCGCCTTTTACGAACTAATACGATTGATATAGTCGTCGTATTCTATTACAGCTAACTAAGCTTTTAGTATAGGCTTCGAGGGCTAGGCTAGAGACCAAAATCTACAACTACCTAGCGGATTCGCACCTTAGAACAATCTACTAGACTCTTAACCTTAACCTTAACTAGAACACTTTAATACTAACAACCTTTACTATTACCGTAACGACCCGTAGACACTCTCCTAAGCCGCGACCCGAAACCCTTAAGTATTCTAACAAATATTTAAGGGCATCGTGGAGGGTTTAGAAACATCTAGACAAGTATATACAGAGGCCCTTCGAGACGAAGAGGAAGTAAAGGAAGACATCTAGAAACTCTAGAATAAGTATACGTAACTCTACAATCGATTCGTCGTACTCTAGAAATAGAATAGTAAGCTTCGAACTACTGCTCAAATAGCTCTAGTTGCTCCTACACCCCCACTAGTAAATACCTTACAATAATAACAAGTCTACGTTACGCGTTCCCCGGCATATCCTGATCCTATTAAATTCAGTAGCAAGCTTCGATCTCCCTCTAACCTTCGTAGCTATTTTATTAGTATAAGAATCAAGCTTTAGCAGAATCGGGATTAGTAGACTAATAAGACTAACCGTATGAACTACATTTTGAGCACTTTGGAAGGCGAAGCACGTAAGTATATTAACCCTTATATTAACGAACTTAGAGAGTATAGTCCGGCTTTATAATCTGTCAACAACATTTTTACTACCTTAAGCAATACCTATAGTAATCCCTATTTACATAGTAATGCCTTTAACAAGCTCTGCAAACTTTAACAAGACAATACAAGAACTAACGAGTTCCTTACTAACTTCTTATCTCTCTATATAGTATTAAACTCTTAAGGATATAAAGCTTATATCCTTTTACAAAATGCTCTAGATTCTAGGGTCGCTGATCGCGTCTTGCAGAACCCTCTCTATAATAACAAACTCCCTCTTACGAATTTAGCTACCCTTGTACAAGATGCCGACTATGTCTGCCGCCGCGTATTTAGTGAGAATTTTCTTAATAAGAAGTCTGCTAGTAGTCCTCTATAACCTATTATTCCTCCGCCTACTTCGGCTCCTGTTTCTACAGCGGACTCTAGTTGTGATCCTATGGATTTAGACGCTCTAAAGATTAGTAGCAAGGTAGTTTAGACCAAGAAGGATATCGAAGACAAGAAGCGCGCGATTACGTTAGAGGAGAAGAAGGCTCGGAAGGAATATTGAATAAAGCATAGCTTGTACTTTTATTATAATTCTCCTGACCATATTTTAAAGACTCCCTGTCCTAAGTTAGAGAAGGCTAAGGAGGCGAAAGCGAAGAAGGATGAGGCGGGAAAAGCATAGTCTCTAGCAATAGTCGCCGTCAAGGACGTAAAAGGAATAAGATATTAAGGCTCTCTTTACTCGAGGAAAGGCAAAAAAACGTTATAGAAGTCCCTTGTAAGGTAGTTTACAAAGATCTTAATAATAACGATAATCCATATACTACTTCTACTACTTATTATATACTTGATTCTGGTGCTTTAGCTTAATACTTTATCGATTCCGCCTACGCGCAACGAAATGGATTTGTTTTA
Source organism: Hymenoscyphus occultus (assembly GCA_900536445.1). NCBI lineage: Eukaryota > Fungi > Ascomycota > Leotiomycetes > Helotiales > Helotiaceae > Hymenoscyphus > Hymenoscyphus occultus. The sequence continues at coordinate 2,938 of UNPT01000313.1, read as the reverse complement.
GAACTACTCGCTCGATTACGAAGTCTTCGCATTATAGATAGACGGCCTTCTATTACGGGTGCTGTTATATATACTATTACTTTAGATTTGATTATTAGCAAGTATATCGAACGTTAGTAACGGTTTTACGTTACTACGCTAGTATCCTACGATATTATTCTAGGATAACTATGGCTAGCTCTTCACAACCCGAACGTAGACTAGACAGGACAAGTTATCGACTTTTGCTCTAGATTTTGTAAGGCCTACTATATACCACAGCGCCTAGATACTATATAAGTTACTTGTGTAAGGGAAGAGGTGCGAACACTACTGCCGCGGAAAGTAGGCGCTGCCGCTTTCTATAAGCTTACGAAGACTCATAGAGTCGAGGTGTTCTCTCTATCTCTCTTTGAAATTAACCAGCATTTAGAGAGATCTAGGATAGATTTAGTCGACTCTTTAGTTAAGGAATTTCGTTAGATTCGTCTAGACGACAGCTTGGATAGCCCTCAGCGGATAGAGCGTATTTTGAAAGAGGAGGAGTCTTTTTCTCCCTTGCCTAATTTGAATATCCCTAGAACTCGACAACAGAGAGCCTCGGAGCTCTATTTGCGTTGCGTATTAATAGAAGACGTGGAAATCGCTTTACGACCAAAATCGACGGTTGATCCTACTTCTCTTTTGCCTTAATACTACTATCGTCACCTACTACTTTTTAACAGAGACGTAGCTAATATCCTGCTACCGTATTAGGATTGCGATCTCCATATTAAATTAAAGCTAGGCAAGACCCTGCCTTATAGCAAGTTATATAATATGTCTAAACTAGAACTTCTTGTTTTAAGAAAGTATCTTAAGGAACAGTTAGACAAGGGCTTTATTCGTATAAGCACTTCTCCCGCCGTATCACCAGTTTTATTTGTAAAGAAGCCTAGCGGCGGTCTCCGCTTTTGCGTAGATTATCGACTTTTGAATAACATTACAATTAAGAATCGGTATCCTATTCTACTAATCTAGGAGACTCTTTAGCGCCTAAGTAAAGCTCGATACTTTACGAAACTTAATGTAATTACTGTATTTAATTGTATTAGGATGAAAGAGGGAGACGAATAGCTTACTACCTTTAATACTCGATATAGCTTATTCGAATCCCTTGTTGTGCCCTTCGGTCTCACTAACGCACCTACTACTTTTCAGGCTCGAATTAACGAAGTCCTCCGTCCATTTTTGGACATGTTTTGTACTACTTTTCTAGACGATATACTAGTCTATTCCGATGGCCTTCAGTCCTACCGCGAGCACGTCTACTAAGTGCTCGATACTCTCCAGGCTGCGGGCCTGAATTTAGATATAAAGAAGTGTAATTTCGAGGTCCAGGAAGTTAAATATCTTAGTATAGTAATTAATACTAAGGGCGTACGGATAAACCCGGAAAAGGTCTCTGTAGTTATTAGTTAGCAGACGCTATCTAATCTTAAGGACTTGTAAGCTTTTCTTGGTTTCTCGAATTTTTACTATTGCTTTATTAAGAGCTTCTCGTATATTATTAAGCCTCTTAATTTCCTTTCTAGACAAGGAGTATCTTAGTCCTGGGATTCGGATTACGAGAATGCGTTCCAGACTCTTAAGCGAGCCTTTATTTCAGCCCCTATTCTTCGTTACTTTAATTATATAAAAGAAGTGGTCTTAGAATACAACTCTTCCGATTTTATGTCTACCGCTATACTCTCTCAGTATTTTAATAGTGTTTTATACCCTATTACGTTTATATCTAGGGTATTTAACCCCGCCGAGTACAATTATAAGATCTACGATAAGGAACTTCTTACAATTATACAAGCTTTTGAATCCTGGCGAGCCGAGCTAGCTAGCGTCGAATACCCTATTTCTATTATTATAGACCACCAGAATCTTAAATACTTTATAACTACGAAACACCTTACTCGCCGGTAAGTACGTTAGAGCGAGTTCTTGTCTTCTTTCGACTTCGTTATTAAGGTAGCTCCTACAAAGGACCTTGTTAAACCCGACTCCTTGACTCGTCGCTCTTAAGATTTACCTAAAGGTTCGGACGACCCTCGCCTCAAATACTAGGACCAGGCCCTACTAAAAGGGTACAATTTAGACCCTGCTTTGCGGCTGTCGCCTATCTAACTTAGCGAAACTAATAAATCTGACGATTAGAGGATTACTCGTATGCTTAAGGAGGGTTATCCTGACGACCCCTTTTAGAAGCGAATATCTACTAAGATAAATCGTGTTAACTGTACTCTATACTCTAAAGAGGTGTCTTTGTCAGAGTATATAATTCGCGATAACTAATTATGTCACGGAGTTGGAGGAACTAGGGTCAGATCACGTGTAGCACGGCACGTGCGTGCCGCTGGCATTATGTATATAAGCTCCTGTTCCTCTGGAACTCTCTTCTCTCCTTACTTAGTTGTTCGCTCTTTATAGCAGTGTTCGGTTTGACTCAGTATTCATTACAGCAAGCAGTGGTTCACTCCACACGTTCACATTACAACTAAGTCACTTCTTCGCCTGGGAAGGCCTGCTATAATATCCCACTTTGTTTATTTGTTTTTGGCTGACGATACTCGACTCGACGGATTTCCGACTCGACATCATCCTCAGTAACACCACGTTATACATCACTGAACGCAGTGTGCGTTATATGTCCCTGAACGATGGTATCACCAACCCCCCCCCACGCTCGCGGAAGACGTACCAACAGAGGTAGAGGTCGAGGCGTAGCCTCCCTTACTCACACGCTTGTACAAACCGCTGGAGCCTCCAACACTGTCCAGCAGATAGACGACGATTTTCTCTTTGAAGACCAGTTTCAAGAGCGACAGAGGACCGTCAGTTCTTCTCTTACCCCGGTACCTATTACGCCTACGCAGTACGACCAGATCATGGCAAGACTCAATTCGCCAGGAAAACGCTCAACTACGCA